>JASPKP010007448.1:0-7500 GCA_030674155.1 Stramonita haemastoma
ACAAACAACAACAAAACAACACCAGTAACACATAACCAACTCTAAAAAAAATAAAAACAACCACCATACTCACAATTCTGGAAGAACTGTTGCTGCTGTTGTTGCTGCAAGCCGTTCGGACTGACCGTTGGCATTCACACACGGCGCCAGCAGCAGCAGCGGCGGCAGCGGCAGCGGGGGTGGTGGTGGTGGGGGGTCTTGGCATGCGGAGGACATCGAGCCTGCAGGTGGGGCAGGTCTGCTGGCGCTGGAACCAGGAGCGCAGGCAGCTGGTGTGGAAGATGTGGTTGCAGGGCAGCTTCTTGCAGCTGGTGGTCATCTCCTCCCGGCAGATGATGCACACGTTGTCCCCCGAGGCCAGCTCCTCCGGCGTGGCGTTGGGATAACTGACAGCAGGGCACAGAACACACAGGGTGGGGGGGCATGGGGAGTTGTTGTTATTAGGGGAATAAATTGTGATGATGCTCTCTCTAGCAGGAGCTGTGTGTGTGTGTGTGTGTGTGTTGTGTGTGTGTGTGTGTTGTGTGTGTGTGTGTGTGTGTGTTGTGTGTGTGTGTGTGTGTGTGTGTGGTGTGTGTGTGGTGTGTGTGTGTGTGTGTGTGTGTGTGTGTGTGTGTGTGTGTGTGTGTTTTGTGTGTGTGTGTGTGTGTGTGTGTGTGTGTGTGTGTGTTGTGTGTGTGTGTGCGCGTGTGCGTGCGTGCGTGTATTCTGATTCTTTTTATTCTTTTATATCAAGGATAATGGAATAAGCGCTCATGTGCTTTTTTACATCCAGTCCCCGTATGTATGCAGTTTTGTAAATGTCATCTGTTCCCACTGGCACACGATGGCCTACTCTTACGAAAGCGGAATAGGATTTAACGCAAGCACAAGATATCGCACACGGAACCTCGGTTTTTAGTCTCATCCAAAAGACTTTTGGGGAAAGTGGAGTCAGCACCGATGTTAACTCAAGAGGAAAAATCCCTTCGACCGGGAATCGAACCCGGGTTGTCAAATTGTGAGCGCAATGTACTGACCACTAGGCTATATATAAGCACACAAGAACACTAAATCTGCACAATATCCTTCCCTCTCTCACTTGTCAAAAAGCCCACTTATGACACTTTTAACCCAGCCTCAAGACAGATTTATTCCAAACCTAGGTTTTCCCCCTTCTGTTTCCATCTCATATCTGTTCTGCCTTCAACAACCCAAATCCCCATCGCCCCACCAAAGAGTTCAACATTTGTGTATGTGCGTGTGTGCATGCATGCGTGCATGTGTGTGTGTGTGTGCATGTGTGCGTGCATGAGCGCGCGGGCACATGCATGCGTGCATGTGAGCACATGTGTGTGTACATTGAATTTGTTAAAATTATTTCTTATTGGTTGCATGTGTAAGAATAGGTTGAATGCAAGCGCTTTGACTTGTTTCTACAAGATATAACATTATAAAAATTTCATATAATTATTACTATAAGGGGACGGGATAGCTCAGTGGTCAGAGCACTCGCTTTCCCCACGCTAAGGTTAAGCAACATCGAACGTGCTTACCAATAGGATGGGTGACTGTTTGTGCACCTTACTTTCAGTACAGTCCCCCAGTTCACCCAGCTGTAGATGGGTACCTGCCCTTTTTAGGGTCAGGGAAAGTAAAGCAGCGAGAGAGAGGAGATGGGCGCCACCCTCAATACGCTGGCGCCTAGAGAAGCTGAGGTCTCTGATGCCTTGCTCCCCTATGACCAGATAGGTCATGGGACACCTTTACCTTTATATTATTATGATTAACATAATCTAACGAAAAAGGCGACTTTGAGCTGTGAAGGTGACCAGCAACTCACAGTGTGTTCATGTTGCGGATGGCACGGCGTGACATGATGACGTCATGAAGCGCTTTTTTGAACGATCTGAAACAGGCACCACCACAAAAATCTGTTGTTCATCTTCACCACAATAAAGGCAGCTTCAGCAACAAAATATCACACAGTAATGGCATGATTACAATCTTAGTCAAAAAAATTTTTTTTTTTTAAATCCAAGCTGTGCTAGAATGCTGAAAAGGAGCAAGCAAGCAAAGTGAGCACGTCATTTCCTTAGAAGCAACATCAATGGTGGGGGGGTTCATGTAACTGGCAAGGCCAACACTAAACCAAATCATCACTCATGTCCTCCAACTAGCAAAGTCAGTTAAAAAACCAAAAACAAACCAAAACACAAATTCTACTACAAAGGCAGAAATATCCACACCATCTTGGAGGTATCCACACTGTAAGAGACACACTGCAATACATATATATGTGTATCTTTCTTTTCTGTGTTCAGCGCATGGACAACAACTATTCTTGTCAGTCACATGAGCAAAAACGCACTGCGCTGACTGTTAAAACACCTGGAGAGTCAGGCCCAGCGCATCCCACTTTAGCATGGGAGAGAATTGTTATCCTTTAAGTCTTTCTGGGGGGGGGGGGGGGGGGGGGGGGAAGGGCAGGAGAATGGACCAAGAAGGCAGAACATAGACAAGAAGGAGGTGACAGGAAGAAAAGGAACAAGGTAGAAACAAAGAGAGGGATAGAACAGAGGGAATTCCTAGCACAGAATTTCCAATGAGAAGGAAGGAATGCTATTTATGCTCACAGGCCTCTAGCATCCTCAGAGGGGACTGCACCTATATACCTGTATGTATACAGGTACAGATGTAGGAGAGAAAAAGGTTGGTTTACCTGATGGCCAGGTACATGGGGCGAATGGCGAAGAGAGGGAAGGTGTGCACCTTGATCATGATGGCCATGAAGCAGAAGTACAGCACCACACGTGTCAGACCTGTGACACAACAACAACATTATCAACAACAACATCAAGTACAGCACCACACGTGTCAGACCTGTGACACAACAACAACATTATCAACAACAACATCAAGTACAGCACCACACGTGTCAGACCTGTGACACAACAACAACATCAACAACAACATCAAGTACAGCACCACGCATGTCAGACCTGTGACACAACAACAACATCAACAACAACATCAAGTACAGCACCACGCATGTCAGACCTGTGACACAACAACAACATTATCAACAACAACATCAAGTACAGCACCACATGTGTCAGACCTGTGACACAACAACAACATCAACAACAACATCAAGTACAGCACCACGCGTGTCAGACCTGTGACACAACAACAACATTATCAACAACAACATCAAGTACAGCACCACACGTGTCAGACCTGTGACACAACAACAACATTATCAACATCAAGTACAGCACCACATGTGTCAGACCTGTGACACAACAAACAACATCAACAACAACATCAAGTACAGCACCACGCGTGTCAGACCTGTGACACATCAACAACATCAACAACAACATCAAGTACAGCACCACACATGTCAAACCTGTGACACAACATCATCATCAAGTACCAGGACGGGGGGAGGGGCAAACACCACATACAAGGTTCAAATCTCAGCAGCCTACCTATCCCCTCTTCTTGTTTACAGCCACATCAACCACACAGGCACGAGTTTTAAAATGTGACGAGGTGACAGCCCCAATATGGCTCTAAGCAACATCATTGGATTGGATTGAACCACACAGGGCCGTATCGGGGTGAGGGGGGGGAGGGGAAGCAGTCACCACACACTGTTGCAATCTGAGCAGCATACTTACCTATGACCAGCTCTGTGTAGAGGAGGTAGACAGCCTTGTTGTCCCAAGGGTTCTCATGCTGCAGGTCCACTGTGTGCAACACGTACTTGATGAACGTCATGGCGATCACCGTGAACAGGATGGCGTACTGCAACCACAGTCCACACACACATACATAAAGCCTCTGTTGTTTATTTATCTGCACCACGATAAAGGCAGCAGCAACAACAAAATATCACACAGTAATGGCACGATTACAATCTTTAGTCAATTTGACAATAAGTAAAAAAGTTTTGTTTTGTTTTGTTCCTTGGCTAACAGTCCATGGTAGATTTTTTTTAGCATATGTGACTGTGCCCCCTCCCCCCCCCCCATGTATGAGTTTTAGATATAATCACAGATTTATTCACAGAACTTGATTTCATGTTAATGATATCACTAAGTGTTTTCAACAAGGAGCAAAAATCACAAAACAACATATGCACCCCTTTCTCCTTTATGTGTCACACACACAAATTGTAAACGGGGGGGAGGGGGGGGGGGTACACAGCAGGTATCTGAAATTGCTCAACTTTAATTACTTGATGAATTCCGTAGCCCAGTGGTTAAGACCATTCAACTTCTATCCCATGGGTCCATAAAGTCAAAGATTTGAATCTAGGCAACATCTAGTGAATCAAAAGTGAGGATTTTTACAATCTCCCAGGTCAACTTCAAATCCAGACTTACAAATACCTTAATACCCTTCATACATGTACACATGCAGAAGATCCTATACGCACACTGAAAATCCTAAAATTCATGTCAGCACTTGTGAGTTACGAAAACACAAACATACCTAGCATACATTCCAGAAGTCCGAATGCGGCTACCTTCATGGTGGGTAAAAATGGTCACAAACGCAAAATCTCACCAGTGGTGAACCTCGGAGCTCAAGCTGAGGAAATGAGAGAGAAAAAAAAAAAGTTGATGATAGTTGCTGGGCACACGCCTCAAAGCCGAAAACAAGCTGTACTGTGGGTCCCTTCAGCAAGGTGGAGTAATGAGATAAAAAAAAAAGTTGATGATAATTGCTGGGTACACACCTCAAAGCCGAAAACGAGCTGTACTGTGGGTCCCTTCAGCAAGGTGGAGTAATGAGATAAGAAAACAAGTTAATGATAATTGCTGGGTACACACCTCAAAGCCGAAAACGAGCTGTACTGTGGGTCCCTTCAGCAAGGTGGAGTAATGAGATAAGAAAACAAGTTAATGATAATTGCTGGGTACACACCTCAAAGCCGAAAACAAGCTGTACTGTGGGTCCCTTCAGCAAGGTGGAGTAGTAGGCATGGTTCACAAAGTAGGCATCCAGAACCCCAGAAAGGTCAGCAGCGCTGGAAACCAAAGGCCAATACTATAATACTATATCTGGGGTTTTTCTCCAGTAACACACACACACACATACACGCACACGCACATGCACGCACGCGCGCGCGCACACACACGCACACACACACATTCAACTATGTCCTGTGTTCATTAAAAAAAAAAAAAAAAATCAACAACATTTCAAAATAATCGTATTTTTGTCAAACACTTCGGACAGATAATTTTGAAAAATATCTATTTATCACTAGTTAAAAAAAAAAAATTGATACAGACAGGAGGCAAAAATAAATATTTTTTAAAAAAGCACTGAAAAAAATAATCTAAAAACAACCCCCCCCCTCCCCTTTAAAAAAAAAAGACCCCCCCCAAAAAAAAATTACTACTTTTTTACTCATGAAATGTTGCCTTTACAAAAAAAATCTGCTTCCCTGAGTATCAAACAACTACAGTGCGTAGTTTAGTGGTGTCACCTGACCTGACCGACTTTTGGTGACATTTTTCTTTCCTTTTTTTGGGGGGGGGAGGGGGAGGGAGAGAGGGGAGAGGAGACAAGTGCCATTTCTAACTAGTTATAAAAAAATAATACTGACAAGAGGCAAAAATAAATATTTTTAAAAAAGCACTGAAAAAAAAATCTAAAAATGCACCCACAGAACCCCCACCCCCCCACCCCCCAAAAAAAGAAACAATAAAAACCAAAATTACAATTTTTTTTTTACAAATGAAATGTTACCTTTACAAAAAAAAAGAAAAAAAATCTGCTGCCCTGAGTATCAAAGGACTACAGTGCGTAGTTTCGTGGTGTCACCTGACTTGACTGATTTTCAGTGACATTTTCCTCTCCTTTCTTTTTGGGGGAAGGGGGGGAGAGGGGCAAGGAGACAAGTGATAGGATAGGGGTCAACTACTAAAAGCTGAGTGCACTCCTGACATGTTTTGAAGGCTGATTCACCACACCTAGGCTAGATGTGGGGTTCAGCGTGTTTAGACCTACCTCTTACATGTTGATCAATCTGTCAGCATCAATACCGCACGCAACAGCTGGGTGAAGGGGTGAAAATGCGTTGTAAGAAAGTTGGGCGAGTATGTGTGTAGGTATAATGTGTAAGAAGTGTGTGTGTGTGTGTGTGTGTGTGTGTGTGTGTGTGTGTGTGTGTGTGCGTGTGCGTGCGTGCGTGCGCGCGCGAGTGTGTGTGTGTGTGTGTGGGGGGGGGTGCTAATTTGCATGTATGTATGAGTGTGTGTATATGTGGGTGTATTTGCGAGGGTGCATGTGAGAGTGCATGTGAGAGTGCAAAACGTGCACATATGTGTGCTAAAGTGCATACGTGCATATGTGTAATGTGTGTGTGTGTGTGTGTGTGTGTGTGTGTGTGTGTGTGTGTGTGTGTGGTGTGTGTGTGTGTGTGTGTGTGTGTGTTGTGTTGTGTGTGTGTGTAACAGAAAGACAGCCAGCTAGCCAGACACAGAAAGAAACCAAGATAGAAGCTCTCCTGAAGGAGATGAACAATAAAGTTCAACTTAAAGTGAACACACACAACAAAAAAAAAACCCACCGATTGGTGAAATCCATGACATCTTTTTTCTTCATTGTGCCTCAAATTTCACTCCTGAGCTCACAATGGCCAAAATTGAACGTTTTCCCAGTAATTACTATAAATCTGTAAAGCTCTTTGTCTTATATGCTTGTGTTCACACTTAAGCATGCATGCACAATCACGCACCCACCACACACACAAAGAAACCAATCTACAAGACTACAGGGACAGACAGGACTTAATCAAGAAATCCTAGACTACTACTCACAGAGCACTCGTATGTGAAACAGTACGGAAATAACCGGACTCCTCTCCATCTGAAAGATGACAATGGAATTCAAGGTAACAGCTGCAATTGATTTTTAAGTTTCGAAAGATCAAACCATGTTTTTTAACTACTGAACTGAAAAAGTGGGCAACACATACAAAATGATACATCAGACGCCATAGGCCAGTGGTTAAGACCATTTGACTTCATTCCCATGGGTCCATGTCACAGGTTTGAATCTCGGCTTTGTCTGGTGGCTTCAGGATGGGGATTTTTTACCATCTGCCAAGTCAACTTCAAAGGCAGACCTACCAGTGCCTTCATTCCTTGCATGTATGTACACACTGCAGAAGATCAAATATGCATGTTAAAGATACTGTGATTGATGTCAGCATTTGGTGGGTTACAGAAACAAAAGATACCCAACTTACATCTCCAAAGTTGGAATGCAGCTACCTATGCAAAATCTCAACACTGGTTAACTAACCCCACAGCTATAGCCGAGGAACAAAAATAAATAAATGAAAAGAATCCTGATTACTTATCAACCAGTGCTTTGCATGTACATAAAGACTGGAGTATGCCTCCTCTGTACCATTCACATTAACATAGTCAGTGTATTCTTTTTCTTCCCTTTTACATTTTTGGTGCTTTTTTTTTTTTTTATTATTATCATTAT
>JASPKP010007448.1:10000-12787 GCA_030674155.1 Stramonita haemastoma
AATGATGAAAATAAGTTTGAAAGAAAATCATGTGCATGTATAATTGTATTGCATTATATACATGTCGTGTGCTAATGCGCACACACATACACACACACATACACACACAACAACACACACACACACACACACACATACATACACACACACGTACACACACTGAAATTACGGGCAAGTTTCTCCTCTGCTTGACCTCAGTAAAGTGCACTCTTGGCAATGATGAAAAAAAAGCAAATTTATTGCTTACTAAATGTACCATCTGGAAATAAAATGTTGACTTTTGACTTTGACACACACACAGATTGAACTTCAAAGTGAAAACCATGTGCTGTGGCATTTATGGCTGGTTGGCAGTAGTCCCACCTCCCCCCCCCCCCCCCCCCCCC
This sequence comes from Stramonita haemastoma, assembly GCA_030674155.1. NCBI lineage: Eukaryota > Metazoa > Mollusca > Gastropoda > Neogastropoda > Muricidae > Stramonita > Stramonita haemastoma. Next base: position 10,387 of record JASPKP010007448.1, read on the forward strand.
CCCCTCTTGTTCACTTCGAAGGCAAGGCCATATAGAACGTTAAAACTAATAAGGAATAGTAGTTTATACTCTAAAGTTCTGTGTTCCCAAGGATATATATTACGGGCAAGTTTTGCTCTGCTCATTAAAGTGCACTCTCAGCAAGGCCAGGTGGAACATTAAAACTATAACTAGCAATAGTCATACTCTATATTTATACCAGGTATATTTGAGTTATCAAATTATGTTTGGTACACTGCTGACAACATCCCATCTAAAACCTCTTATCGCCACGCAACAGTACCCTAAACGGCCAGTAAATTTGTGTGAAAACCCCCCACTTACTATAAAGTGATCAACATACAAAAATACCCCTCCCCCCCCTCCTGTCTTCCACCCCACCACCGCTAACATTGTAACAAGAACTAAAACAAAACAAGCTAACACGTTTGAAAACAAACAACAAAATTTTAAAGAAAAAACAAAACTGAATTTCAGACAGTCAGAGGTTAACAAACATACACTATTTTTCCAGAAACTATCTATAGAACTTTTTTCAAGAAACTTTAGTTCTACTATTTAGTATTTTCCAGATACCACAGTAGAACCAATCATCTTTTTGCACATGTATGTACAGGCTAGAGCAGGCAGGCGACAGATGGCAACCATACCACATTCAGCACACTGTGTATACATACAACCAGCAGCAATAAATCCCCTTTTGTCAACCTCAAATCCGATTTCTTTGCTATTCTCACTGTAGGACAGATCTCATCCATTTTGCTTTGAATGGAAAAGTGCCATCAGTTTGGAGAGAAAGTGGTGTTTGGGGGGGGGGGGGGGGGATGTTAGGGGCTAATTTCATGCAATGGCAGACCAGGACAACTTGTTTTCCATGAAAAATTGAATGGAGAGGGATACCGATAGGGAAGAAGAGGGGACAGGGAAAAAAATGTTAGTGTGTGATAGGGAGGTGGAAGCACATTATTAGTCAAGTGTGTCACTCTGTGTGTTGTGTGTGTGTGTGTGTATCACTGTGTGTGTGTGTGTGTGTGTGGTGTGTGTGTGTGTGTGTGTGTGTGTGTGTGTGTGTGTGTGTGTGTGTGTTTGTGTGTGTGTGTGTTGTGTGTGTATTCATGTGATATCTGAAATTTTGTATGTAAAAAAAAAAAGGAAATGTGATTTTCAAAACAAACTTGCAAACAACATTGATTAGTCAACAGTAACAACTTAATTATAGCGCCCCCCCCCCCCCCCCCCCCCCCCCCCCCCCCCCCCGGCCACAATTCCCCCCAGGACCTAACAATTTCCCAAATGAGTAGCTTACAGTTCTAGTTCACCACTAAATGGCTGAAAATGCAAGTTCAGTTAATTTTGAGTATATAAAGAACCCAAAAAATTGCTCAGAGTCTTTTCCTTGATCTAAGCAACCAAACTCCCCCCCCCCCCCCCCCCTCCTTCCACACACACAAACACACACACACACACAACACACACACACACACACAACACACACACCACACAAACAAACAACAAAAACAACAAACCCAAACAAACAAACACCACCAACAACAAAAATCAAACTGATAAAAATATTCATCAAAAATATAATATATATATATATATATATATATATATATAAAAAAATATATAATATAAAAAAAAAATATATATATGTATGTATGGTGTGTTGTGTGTGTTGTGTTGGTTGTGTGTTGTGTGTGTGTGTTGTGTGTGTGTTGTGTGTGTGTGTGTTGTGTGTGTGTGTGCTAATAAGATCTACTGTAAAGTCTTTTTTCATTATCCATTTGTTGAGATCTACTTTTATCAAATTAACACAACTCAGTATACTATACTAAATATAACTATACTAGTTATAGAAAATAGCACTAGGCCTAAAGTAGAAAATCACAAAATAAGAAAATTAAGAAAGTTCTGTCTAAATGTTGGCTATGCCTTAAAACGTTAGCATTAAATAACAAATTTAATCTTAATGATAAAAGTTAGCTGTTATATCCACTGCCAAGGTCTCAAATTTTGTTCCTGAACCTCCCTTCCCATCCCCTCTCCCCCCACCTCTTTTATTCTCCCTATCCTCCTTTCCTTTTCTTTCTTTCACATCAAGGCATATTTGGGCACCACACACACACACACCACACAACAACACCCCACACACACACACACACACCACACACACACACACACACCACACCACACACAGAGACACACACCCAAATCACACACACCACACAACACACACACACACAAAACACACACACACACACAAAAACACACACACACACAAAAACACACTGACATACATGTATACCACACACATGACAAATGACAAACACACAGTCACACACAGTCACACACACATACATAACCCAAAACACACAACCCCAAAACCAAAACCCCACAC
>JASPKP010007449.1:10000-12785 GCA_030674155.1 Stramonita haemastoma
TCTATCTATCTATTCTATCTATTCTATCTACCCCTTGGTCTAGCGACCGTGGGGCACCCCTGAAGACTTGTCAACCAGTTCCCTCCATTCCTCTCTCTGTTCTGCCTTTCTCAAAATTTCGTGGAGTTCTAGGCCTGTCTATTCGCTGATGTTGTCCTCCCATCTCTTCCTTGGTCTGCCTCTTTTTTTCTTTTTTTTCTTTTTTTTATTCCTTGGACAGTACCTTGCAGTATTGTTTTTATTAGTCCTTTTGATCTTGTGACATGCCTGTACCATTTTTAGGATTTTCAAAAATATACATATGGAACAAATAATACAATGTTAAATGTACACACACACACCTCTACATACACACACCACACACACACACCACCACACACACACACACACACACACACACACAACCACACACACACACACACCACACACACACTCCACACACACACACAACACACACACACACACACACACACACACACACACACACACACACACACACACACACACACAGTCAGTCAGTCAGTCAGTCAGTCAGTCAAACAAACAGACAAGACGGTTATACAGGGAAAGAAAGAATTGTACAAAACACCTCACCCAGACGAAGACGACGAAAACGAAGGCGGATTTTTTTTTTTTTTAAACGTGACCAAGACTGACCAGTCACGCGAGCTCAAACGTGTTCAGTGGATAAAAGGAAGCAGTTAGCGTACTGCCGGGGCCAGCATAGCAGTGGAGCTGACCAGTCCAGGGATAGACAAAAGGGGAGTCCTTGTCTTCAAGGTGTGTGGTCACTGGTTTGGCCGGAAAAAAAACAAACGGTTTCTCAACCAGTGTTCGGCACAACGTGTTCTTTGATAATTGTTATGTTCGCGAGTGGGTGGGGGGGAGGGGGGGGGGGAGAGGGTGAGGGGGGTTGGAGGGGGGTGGGGAGGGGACAGGTGTGTGTGGGGGGGGGGGGGGGGGGAGGGGGGGATTAATGAGAGTCTTCATCTCTCTCTCTCTCTCTCTCTCTCTCTCTTTTATCTCTCTCTCTCTCTCTCTCTCTCTCTCTCTCTCTCTCTCTCTCTTCTCTCTCTCTCTCTCTCTCCTCTCTCTCTTCTTCTTATGAATGGGAAAGGTGTTGTGTGTGTGGTTTGTGTTTTGTGTGTGTGTGTTGGTGTGTGTGTTGTGTTTGTGTTGTGTTGGTGTTGTGTTGTTTTTGTGGTTTTGTTGTGTTGTTTTGTGTTGTGTTTTGGTTGTTTTTGTAGTGTTTGTGGTGTTGGGTTTTGTGTATGTTGTATTTGTTTTTTGTGTTGTTTTAGTGTTTTTTGGGTGGGGATAGGGGGGCAGTTTGTTTGTTTTTGTTCATTTCCTCTTATTTCAAGGTTTTTGAGCTGTTCCTTGGTTGATCTGGCACTTTTCAAAAAATTTTGGGATTAGCTTTCCGTAACATAACATAATTATTTGCTGAGATCCCCACACACAATACACACACCCCACACGCAAGCACGAAATTCACCCCACACAACACACACACACACAACACACACACCCCACACACACACACACATACACACACACACCACCCCACACACACACACCACACACACACACTGGCCACGCGACACACATACACTGTCTCACATACACCACACATTCACACATACACACGCGCGCGCGCGCAAGCACACACACACACACACTGTCACACACACACACTGTCACACCACACAAATGACCACACCACAATTACAACTACACTACACTACACTACACTACACTACCCCTCAAAATACACTACACTACACTACCTACACTACACTACCCCACACACACACAACACACACAACAACACACACCACACCACACACACACACACACACACCAATGTCTTGATAAATCGGAAGATAATAATAACGCCAGTCATTTCTTGTCCTCACTTAATTTTTTTTAGACTAAAGCGTGACCTCTGTGACGCGAAGGCCCTTTTACAAGAGGAGAGAGGGAAAAAAGAGAGAGATGAGAGAGGTGGAGGGAGAGAGAGAAGAGAGAGAGAGAGAGGAGAGAGAGAGGGAGACAGACAGACAGACAGACAGAGACTGACAGTAGAGGACAGACAAAGCAAGAATCTACCTAAGTATCGCTTTATTTTGTACACACACACACACACACACACACACACACACACACCCCACACACACACACACACACACACACACACACACGGTGCGGTGCGGTGTGGTGTTGTGTGGTGTGGTGTGGTGCCGGTGTGGTGTAGTGTGGTGTGGTGCGGTTGGTGCGGTTATGGTGTGGTATTTGGGGCGGGTATGGTGCGGGGTGGTGTGGTGTTGTGGGTTTGTCGGTGTGGTGTGGAGCGGTTGTGGTGTGGGGTAGTGTGGTGTGGTAAGGTGTGGTGTGGTGTGGTTTTGGTGCCGGATGTGGGGTTTTGGTGTGGTGGGGGTGTGGGGTAGTGTGTGTGGTTGGCGGTGTGGTGTGGGGTGGTGTAGGGTAGTGCGGGTGTGGTTTCGGTGCGGTGTGGTGTGGTGTGGTGTGGGGCGGTGTGGGTGTGGTGTGGTATGATTTCGGTTGTGGTGTGGGGTAGTTGTGGTGTGGTACGGTTGTGGTGTTGTTGGTTTTAGTGTGGTGTGGGTTTCGGTTTCGGTGTGGGTGGGTGGGGTGAGTGGGGGTGGTGTGGTGTGTCAGGCCGGGGGGGTGACAAGGCAGGAAAAGCGGGAAGACCCGGGGGGAGGGTGTGGTGTCATCGTTGTTTGCTGTGCATGGGTGTCTCCCCGTATCCCCTCGTTAA
>JASPKP010007450.1:0-5000 GCA_030674155.1 Stramonita haemastoma
CACAACCAATCCAAAAGACAAAGTACCTGTCTAAAGAAAGAGTAGCATTGTCGATATATTTTTCTTTAACAAGGTAAGTAACAGTCTATAGGAAATTCGTTACAGGAACAAGGTGTGGGGATTTTTACTTTCAATGGTAAAACTAGAGATACGGAAGTATTACACAAGGCTACTTCTTGAGCCACATTCTTCATTATGTTTAAAGAAAAGGGCTCTGATTCTCTGGATTTTGTTTTACACTCAAGCAACAAGTTGCTTCCTAATTTTTTGTCTGCAGCACTCAAATTGAATTATGAATTCCCTAAAGAGAGCGCCTTGAACAAATCCATACATTTTTCAAAACAGTCAGCCATTTCTGTTCTAACCCCATAAGAGACATTTATTCATTTTTTCCAGAAAACTCTTTGTGGACTCTGTCCACACAAAAAAGATAAGAAAACCAACCTATAATACATGCATGGAATGGTCCATTGATCTTCACTATTAAAAAAAAACATGAACTTGTGCAACCAGAAATAAAACAGCTTTCTCCATAGCTCTCCCATCTACACCTAAGACTTTTAAAACATAAACATGTATAGCATCAGGGGCCAATCAGTCTCGAACTTTTCTGCTTGTCTTGTTCTCTTTTTTTTATTTCAGTCTGCTGTAAGGTTGAGACCTGGATAGTTAAGAAAGTTTTTGGTTGTTGTTGGGTTTGGTTTTGTCTTGGGCGGGTTTCAGTTGTCAATTCTGTATATTATTTTTTCTCAAATGTGAACGTTTTGTCCAGAGGAACTGAAAAATATTTCCCTAGCTGACCAGCAACCTTTTTTTTTGCTGTACATGATGATTTACGACCCTAGTGAGACACAATGTTCCATCAAGATATCAAACAATACATTCAATTGTAACAGTAAAGTTTGACAACTACTTAAGTATTCTGTAAATCAAATTCTTTTACGGTGTCCATTGTTATGATTGACAAGAAAAGTTAGATGCAACTTTCTAAATCCCTTTTTCGCAACCATTGATTAAATAACAGTAACAGCATTGATTTGTCCGGTGTCCTAAATATGTGTTGAACATTTTCGTGTATAGGTTTTCGAGGGCTACGTCTTAATTTTTCTTTAACTCCCTTCATAGAGTGGCCTTCAAATCTACCAAGGACTTAGCATCTGAGCTGAGCATTACGTCGTTTTTCGTCACATCCTTCTCATTCAAATCAGCCACTTTCTTTCCAAAAGTTAACAAAAACTATTGTGGTCCAACAGAACAAAAGCCAGAGATGCAGCTTGCATCTCAAAAGAGAGAGCAACTAGGAATAGTCCAGCAATGATTATGTGATTTATAGTCTCTGTGGTGGAGGCTGCTTCTTTAAGATATTGGACAGCAAGTGAGGCTGTAGGGACAGACAAATTCAAGTCTGGCAACACGCGGATGTCAGATGCACTAGGTCTGACTTGTAAGGTGCTTAAAGGCAGTGCAACGCATTTTCGCTCATATGACAGACAATATTAGTTGCTGTCTAAGCGTTAGACAATGAAGAAGAAAAAGAAGAAGAAGAAGAAGAAGAAGAAGAAGAAGAAGAAGAAGAAGAAGAAGAAGAAGAAGAAGAAGAAGAAGAAGAAGAAGAAGAACAAGAACAAGAACAAGAACAAGAAGAACAAGAACAAGAAGAACAAGAAGAACAAGAAGAACAAGAACAAGAACAAGAAGAACAAGAACAAGAACAAGAAGAAGTCTGGCAAAACCCTTTAAAACAAGCTACTTGTAATGATGACTATGGAGTAAAAGGTCTGTACACCATAACCATTTTTTCGAAATCAGCCAGCTGTTTTTGCTGTTCACTAATCACACTGCTTCCTTCATTTCTCAGAGATTGGTTGAGCCCATAAGTTTTGTTAGTTATTCATAAATGCAGTGTCGTGGCCTACATTAAAGGTGGTTGTGCTTTAAAACGCTATGAGGGAATCATCTTTATCCTTGACAAGTTTCAAGGATAACAATATATTTCCACCATTGAAAGGCGAGATAATCTTCTGAAGCTGAAGTTTGACTGCCTATATGAAGAGGTATTTTAGAACACACACACACACACACACACACACACACACACACACACACACACACACACACACACACACACACACACACACAATACACACACACACACGCGCGCGCGCGCGCGCGCCCAGGGTGTACTCTCATAGTGAAGTAGTACTACACAGTGAGAGTACAACAGTGTGTTGAGGAAAACAGAGTGTATATTCCTCTTGATCCCCAAGGTACTTAGACTGGGGAATACTCAACAACAACAATACGTCTTAAGGAAGCTAGCTCCTAGTGGTTTTCTATCGACTTGTTGCTATGTTCCCCCTTTTTATCCTTTGGGGAGAGGGGGGAGGGGGGTTGAAAGCTGAATGTACCATTAACTTTTTTTTCCTTTCTCTGTCATATTCATCACTGTTCCGTTCCCTCCTCCCAGGAGAAGAAGCAAGGTCAGCATACGGGCCAAGCTGGATGAATCCATAAGATGTAGCACACATCTCAGGAGGAGTGACCACACTGACAACACTTCAGTCACTCCTGATTTATGACCTGTGGGCAAGAAGACGTTTCCTTCTCCAGTGTATTGCCAGTAGTAGTGGTGGCTGAAATGATGGAAGGCTTTTACGGGTTTTTTTCCCCGGTGTTCTCTACTGAGCAAATTGTTCTACGTTTCTTTTGATTTATATGTATACCTGATAAAATGATCGATCTGTGTAACAGAGGCTAGTTTATCTTCAAAAGGGTGTTGTTATTTTACTGGTTCGTTTATCCATTACATCGTTTGTTTGTTTTTTGTAGAACTGAAGGTTTTATTAACCGAGTTCAATATTCAAGATCTACTTCCTAGCTCTTCTTCTGTTTCTTAAGTTTATCTCTAATTCCCTACTCTTTTTTGTAAGAAATGGAAGAAGAAGGGCTGCACAGCTGAATGTAATGTAACATTACTTTTCGCTCATCCTCTCTCACATTGATCTTCCTGTCCTCCCTCTTTTTTCCCCAAAGCGAAGAACCAATATTGGTAAAGCAACGGCTAAGCCAGACAAATAAATCCCTGAGATGCAGCACACGCTTTAGGAGTGGTAAGCAAAGCAGCAACAGCTTCAATTTTACCTTATGTACCACCAGCTATGTGGAATAAGTTATCTAATCCACCATGATATTAAACAGCTGTCCAGCGAGCGAGTAATGATGAAGACTTGGCAGCCTCTGTTGTGTGTCTGTAGTCTGCCAGGCAAGGCCTTTGATCTTCATAATCACTGTCTGATAAACAGAAGACAGAGCTGCATGCAGAGCTAGAGCCTTGTTCAACTTCAAACAGATATTAATCAGATTTTGTTTCTTTGTCACATCATTCAATTCTCACAGAAATCTTGAGGAGTCCATCATAATTCCATCTTTAACAGCTACTGCCTAGCTTTCCTTCCCTAAATTCACCTCTAAGCTCTTCATTTCCAATCCCTCTTTTTGAAGAGTTAGGAGGGTGGAAAACAGGAAGGGACTGTACAGCTTAATGTAACATACATTCTCTCTCACATCCCCAACCCACTCCTGTGTCCATCTTTTTCCCCCAAAATGAAGAACCAATATTGGTAGTGCTAGGACTAGCCAGACAAATAAATTCCTGAGATGCAGCACACGTTTCAGAAGAGATAAGCAAAGCAGCAACAGCTTCAATCTTACCTGATGTACCACCACCTCTAGTGGAATAAGTTGCTTAATCCGCCATGATATTAAACAGCTGTCCAGCGAGCGAGTAATGATGAAGACTTGGCAGCTTCTGTTGTGTGTCTGTAGTCTGCCAGGCAAGTCCTTTGATCTTCATGATCCCTGTGTCTGATGAAAAGACAGAGCTGTAAGTAGAGTCTCGTTCAACCTCAGCGTTCATCAGATTTTGTTTTTCTTTGTCACATCATCCATTTCTCACAGAAATCTTGAAGAGTCCATCATATTCTTTCTTTGACAACTACTTCCTAGCTTTCTTTCTTTAAATTCATCTCTTCATTTCCACTCCCTCTTTTTCGGGGAGGAAGGGGGAGAAACAGAGAGAGGACTGTACAACTTAACAAAACATTCCTTTCATACTCTCTCTCTCACATACCCCCCTCCCCCTCACCCAACCCACTCCTGTGTCCATCTTTTTTCCCCCCAAATGAAGAACCAATATTGGTAGTGCTACGGCTAAGCCAGACAAATAAATCCCTGAGATGCAGGACACGCTTTAGGAGAGGTGAGCAAAGCAGCAACAGCTTCAATCTTACCTGATGTACCACCACCTCTAGTGGAATAAATGACCTAATCCACTATGACATAAAACAGTTGTCGAGGGAGCGAGTAATGATGAAGACTTGGCAGCTTCTATTGTATGTCTGTAGTCTGCCAGGCAAGGCCTTTGATCTTCATAATCACTGTGTCTGATAAACAGAAGACAGAGCTGCAAGCAGAGTCTCGTTCAACCTCAGTCTTATTTAGATTTTGTTTCTCTGTCAGATCAGACAATTCCTCACAGAAATCTTGAAGAGTCCATTGTAATTCCATCTTCGACAGCTACTGCCTAGTTGTCCTTCCCTAAATTTATCTCTTCATTTCCAATCCCTCTTTTTGAAGTGGGAGGGGTGAGGAACAGGAAGGGGACTGTACAGCTAATTGTAACATTCCTTTCATTTTCTCTTACATCCCCCAACCCACTCCTGTGTTTATCTTTGTGTGAACAAAATTGACAAAATTGAGGAAACTGCATACACACGAGGACTGGATATAAAAAAGCACACGAGTGCTTATTCCATTATCCTCAATATAAAAGAATAAAAGAATACATAAACAAATCTCTCTCCCTAAAACCAAGATCCAGTAATTGGTAGTGCTACTGCAACAAAGCCAGACAAATAAATCCCAGAGATGCAGCACACGTCTCAGAAAGAGGTGACCAAAGCAGGAACAACTTCAACCATCATGATGTACCATCACCAGCA
>JASPKP010007451.1:0-12784 GCA_030674155.1 Stramonita haemastoma
AAAAACCACAGGACTGAGCAGACTGCTGACAATGATTCACCACAATATCAATCTGAAACCTCAATGTCAAACACAAATTAATGTTGTCATTCTTCTCCTTGCATCCTCTTGGTTTTCATTTTGGTTCACTGCATTCCCCCTTTGTTTGCTTATTTTTTGTGATGCACTCACTTTTTTTTTTTTTTTTTTTGTATTTTGTACCACTTTACGTCACAGCAGATTTCTCTGTGTGAAATTCAGGCTGCTCTCCTCGGGGAGAGCGCGTCGCCACAAGTGCAGCACCTACCTATTTTTTTTCTTTTTCCTGCATGCAACTGCATTTGTTTCAGAGTACTCTAACCTACGTACTTTACTCTAACCTCAACCATTCCACTTGGATCTGTCAAAGCTGGGATCCTGGAGGGTCCATGACCTTGATGCATCCAGTTTTCCCCTTCATTCCCTGCAACGAGCCACAGCAATCATCAGCTCTTGGTTTTCACATGGGGCTAGCTAAGCAAAAGATGTTAGGTAGTGATCAGTTTGAAGAAAGATGCCCGGTCATGACTGACAGGCAGGCAGGCAGGCAGACTGCAGTGCTGGAAGTCCATCCTCAGGACAGCTCCTGGCTCCACCTTCAACAACCTTCATCTAGTCACTGCTTAACACCTGACTAACCCAGCCACCGTATTCACTACACTGCTGCATGTCTGTTGCACACTGTTGCATTGCACAGCAGTTATGGTCAGTTCAAACTGATTTCTCTGTCAGAAACAGGATCGGTTCTCCCCACAGACGCCAAGTTGTGGCAGTATGGTGCAACATATTTTTTCTCGTTAGGTTTTTTTGGTGCTGATCCTGGTGAAGTATCCTTATCAGCTAATCATGAGTAAAAAGATGCACTATATACATGTCACCATGAAAAAAAAATTAAAACAGAAAAAAAAGATGGACACTAAATACAGAATGCCATTAACTTGCCATACTGATGAACCTATACTGACACTGGATCATCTTTGCCTAAAACAAACAGTATCCCCTCAAAATGGGGGTAGGCCGGGACGTGACAATTTCTGCCACATTCATCCGGACAGAACAGAGCCCACTATCTGATAAAGCAACTTCTCTCTTACCAAAAACTGAAACCACTCTCCAACGCAGATGTCCAAACACCAACCAGACCGCATGATATCACGAAGACAGAAACATGCATAGGATATGAAAACTAAATACAGTTTAAAAACGCCAGAGAGGAAAACAAAGTACAGGTAGGATGAATTAAAAGACTGGAATAAAACCAACGAGTGGAAAAACAAAAAGTAGCAAAGGAGCCAAATGACTGTTGGCTGTGACGCAAGCTGAACGGTGGACCCTACAAGCTCACCGTGTGCAAATCTGATACTGATACACACACACACACACACATGCACAAAAACATTGTTTTGTCTGTTAATGTCACACACATCCATCTCCTTACACGCATACACCAGAATAGTCACTTTCCCAAAGCGCAGTGAACAAGGCCAGAGAATACAAACGTTTCTAATATACTTACATGGTACTTTGTCCTCAAACTTTGTTGTTGTTGTTGTTTTTGTAACATAACCGTTAGTTCATCATGCAAGTTTCTTTCAAGAAGCCCAGCTAAGCAGACTGACAACTGTCTTGCTTTCGCATACACAATACACACTTCTAAACACTGATCATTCATACACATACACACACTCTCTCTCTCTCTCTCTCATGCCATCTCCTCACACACTCTCTTTCTCTCTCATCACCCCATCCACTTACACCCACACACACACCCATACAGCAGGTCCTGTGTGGTCTGCTGCACACTGTGGAAGAAGTCTCTATCTTTCTCCACCACGGCTGGCCTTTCTTCAGTGCACTTGTTCCATGTGATGAAGTCCAGGACGATAATGACGACAACATTCAATTCCCAAGATATATGAATGAGAAGATGGACGCTAACACACACGACAGACAAACAGTAGAGCCAAGCCTGCGTTAACCGTCCTCTTTGGGAGGCGTGAACCAGCCTGCACACACACACAAGATTCAAGATTAAATTCGCCTTTGACCCCTCTTGAGGCATGGAGGATTTCAGAAAAGAAAATCAACTGCAACATATATTGTTTGCATTAACAGAATACGTTCATACACAGAATTTTACAGAAATAAAAATACAGTCAGCCTGTTCATTAATATTATCCCACTTTACTCTTAACTATGAATTTGCTAAGTTTTAATAACGTATTTTTATCAGAAGAGAATAAATTACAAAATGTGAACATGGATCTTGGATACAAATATTCATGAGGTAGGACATTCTTCCGAAGCTCAGAAAACTTACATTCCATTATGAAGTTAAACTCATCTCCTATCATTTTCATATTACATTGTTTACAAAGACGATTTTCACGCAGAATGCCATTGACTCGTCCTGTTTCAGTCGGCAAAGAATGGTTTGTACACCTGAATCTAAATAATGAAATCACATCGTTATATGGCAACTCACTAATGTACTTTCCCCTCTTAAAACAGTTTTTGTAATTGCGATAAAATATACATTTATTGCTTCTTTGCAGCTCTTCTGACACAAATTATCCTTTAAAGCCTTAATAACATTATGACATGAACTATCTTCGTTTACAAAAGTCTGTGTTTCCCACACACAAGTCAAACCCTGTTTCTATCAAAATTTTATGCATTTTTTTAATCCATTCTGAGCAATACACCCTCTTTGTATATAAAATCTATAAAGTCCGGGGGGACGGGATAGCCTAGTGGTCAGAACATTGCGCTGGCAATTTGACGACCCGAGTTCGATTCCCATTGGAGGGATTTTTCCCCCAAGGTTAACATCAGTGCTGACTCCACTCTCCCCAAAAGTCTTTCGGATGAGACTGTAAACCGAGGCCCCGAATGCGAATGCACGCAGAACATCTTGCGCACATGTTAAATCTTGTTCCACTTTTCGTGAGAGTAGGCCATTGTGTGCCGGTAGGAACAGATGACAATATTTACACAAATGCATACACACGGGGACTGGATGAAAAAACCTCACATGAGTGCTTATCCCATTATCCTCGATATTAAAGAATAAAATAAATAAAAATAAAATACAAATAAACAATACATAATATAATTTTGAAGAAGATTGATCAAAATTATCAATAATAAGACACACACACACACATATATGCACACATAAAAGTCAAATTCACCAACAGTAGTTCACCAGTCACAGTTATTTATCACCAAGTGAAAACAAAGCACACATGAACACTACAAAGATCCATTAAAGGTGAGGCTGCTTTGGACCTTGCTTTCTAATCTCATCCGAAGGATTTTCAGGGAAGGGGAGTCCGTGTTAACTCCAGGGGCAAAAATCCCCTCGAAAGGGTGCCTTGGTGGTGGCTTGAACTTGGGTTGTCAGATCACCAGCTTGACACTCTAACCACTTGGCTATAAGGGGTTTTGGGGTTTTTTTTTTGCAAGGATGGGGGGGGGCATTTTCTCTTTCTTTTTTGGAGCTGACTCTGCCTCAAAAGACAAATGAAAGACTGCAACATGTTTCTGGGCTACTAAAGTGGTAATTCGGAAGGTGTGTCATTTTGTGACTCAGGGAGGGGGAATGTGCTTCAGTTATGACTTTAAAGAATATGACTGGACTATAAGCTTAGGAAATGTAATTCAATTATCAATTTAAGGAACATGAAACGGCTGTGCATTTGGAAAATACAATTTAAAAGTAACGTTCTTATTTGTAAAAATGACTGTAAATGTGTAAAGTATGGTTCACCTGTAGCGTTGGGGTGTGAGAAAAGGGAGCAAGGGGGAAGGGTATGAGAAATGATGCAGTACAGCTTTCTTATACCAAAGGTTACATGCATATAGATATATTGCACATTGTCATCCAAAGAACACTGAGAATGCATACCGTTCTTTTCGTGTATCTGGACCAGGGACCGGAACGACTGCTGTGCTCTTGCAAGGCTGTACTGGGTCTGCCATCAACAGAAGTACAAATCAGGTAGGCAGTTTTATTCTTGTAGCATTATCCTGCACTAGTTACCACTGTACTGTGACTACCCTTTTATTCCTATATAGATACAGTAGTAGTGAATCATAATATCACTATCTTCAAAGCAATCCATTTCAGGTAGTTTTAATCAAAACTCAATCAAATAACACCTACACTAAGAACCAAAGGGATAAGATGAAAGGCATTACAATTCACCACTACCTGCATTCACAGCTAAACAGCCAATCTGCACTGACAGCTTTGGGACTCAAGTATATTATCTCAGAATGAGAAATTATAAGTGTGTGTATGAAAATTAAAATTTCAAAACATATAATAAACAGTATTTTTTTTTGGTTTTAGATAAAAGGGTATAATACATACTAAAAAAAAAAGCTAGGTTACATATGCTGGCAAAGGCATGGGGTAGCTTTGCAGCTTTTTTTTCTTCTTTCTCTTGTGTTCCCTGGCCAAGCTAAATTTTCAATTCAGTCCAGATGGCCAAGTCTGCCGTCTACAGCAGCAATCCAACTGCTTCCTTTACCTTCTCCTAAAGATTATTTTCTGACATCTGGCAGAGGGGCAGAGAGAGTTCCCTTGAAAAGACAGCATGCAGCCATGGGCTATCACAAAAATGAACTTTCTTCAGTTCTCTGCCTCAGGGTCACTGAACATGTCACTGGCTTTTCTTTCCTTCTGTGTTTGTTCCAAGACAAAGGCCGACAACATTCTGCTCAAAACCAAGCCCACACCTCCGGCATGCCTTCTTGATCCTGGCCTGTCAATCACATAGAACATAACACACCTTTTCGCAAGAGACGCATACAGACCAGTGCCATTTACTATAGTCAATGTGGCTGCAGAATCATCAGTCTATAGTCTCTATGACTGCACATCTACCAGTACACACACACACACACACACACACACACACACACACACACACACACACACACAACACACACACACAAAGACTTCCATCCTCTACACAGAAAAGATAACAAGAAAAGATAAACACCAGACACAAAAAAACACAACAAACTTCTATGATCTCCTATATATAGTGGTGTAAATGAATAAATTAAAAATTTTAAAGTATGAAAAGAGTAAAGAGCAGCCTGAATTTCACACAGAGAAATCTGGTGTGACATATATGGAAAAGACAGCAATCTTACTCAAACAAATAGCACCCAGTTTCTTGCATACACACACACACACACACACACACACACACACACACACACACACACACACACACACACACACACACAGAAATCTTGCGCACATGTTAAATCCTGTTCCGCTTTCTGTAAGAGTAGGCCATTGTGTGCAGGTGGGAACAGATGACATTTACAAAACTGCATACACACGGGGACTGGATGTAAAAAAGCACAAGAGTGCGTATCCCATTATCCTCGATATAAAAGAATAAAATAAATAAAATAAAATAAATAAAAATTTAAAAACACACACACACATCTACTTTCACAATGATGCACACATTATCGACAGACAGTCAAGGCAGACACAGGACTCTGTGAAGCCCACTCTGCAGCACCACAACCCAACACAGGAACAGCAGAACTCACTTTGGTGGCTCCAAACTGGATGCGTGCCTTGCCCTTCACCAGCGTGGCAGCGATCTGCAGGACCACCGACTCGATGCTGTAGGCACTCGTCCAGCCCTGTAACACCACACTCACTTTACTGTCTTCATACTTTCATTTATCTATTTATTTATTTATTTATTTATTTATTTATTATTTATCACCACAGTCCTGCACTGTACTCATTTCATACTTTCATTTATCTATTTATTTATTTATTTATCACCACCACAGTCCCTCACTTAACTCTTCATACTTTCATTTATCTATTTATCACCACCACAGTCCCTCACTTTACTGTTTTTGTACTTTTATTTATCTATTTATTTATTTATTCATTTATTTATTTATACCACTTTATGTCACACCAGATTTCTCTGCGTGAAATTCGGGCTGCAGCACCTACCCAATTTTTTTTTCTTTTTCCTGTCTGCAATTATATTTGTTTCCCTATTAGAGTGGCTTTTTTCTGCAGAATGTTGCCAGGGACAACCCTCTTGTTGCCGTGGGTTCTTTTACATGTGCTAAATAGTGATGTGTCACACACGGGACCTTGGTTTATTGTCTCATCTGAAAGACTAGCACCCAGACCACCACTCATGATCTAATGGATGGGGGAAAAGTTTTGGGCCCAAATGGGATTTGAACCACCGCACACTCCGACCCGCACTTTTTGCTTTCTAGACAGGCGTGTTACCTCTAGACCAGCGATCCACCAATTCCCTGCTTGTTTGGGTCATTTTCCCTCTCAGCAGTCACTTTTTAAGCATCGATTCATTACATTATACTTCGTATTTGTGTACCACTTCAAGTCAAGCAGGTTTATCTGTGTGAAATTCAGGCAGCTCTCCCTGGGGAGAGCGCTTCACCACAAGTGCAGTTCTACTTTTGTTCTGCATGTTACTCTGTTTTTACAGCAGCACGTGCTGATGTTTCAGAACTCCACAAGACGTCAACAAAAATCAACCCCTATCCCTACCCAGGACATCCTCTGGAATACACTTATCAACCTGTTATGGTGCAGATTCCTAGAAATAAAAGAAAGAGAGAGAGAGAGAGAGAGAGAGAGAGAGAGAGAGAGAGAGAGAGAGAGAGAGGAGAGAGAGAGAGAGAGAGAATGGGCACCCTACAATGAAAAAGTGGGGCTGCACCTAATTCTGCCTAATTCTCTTGTTGTCCCAATGCATACCAGCTGGCCACCCAACCCTGCTTCAGTCCCCTTGTTCTCCCCCCTGGAAATGTTGCCCAGACCAGTTAACTTGTACTGATGCAGTGGACAGGCACCCAGGCTTCAGGAATAGATGGTATGTGATCTGTTCAATCCTTTACTGAGTCTTCCCCATCTCCAACTCCTTTGTCTTCTGATGTTCAGTGCATTGTTAATACTGATCAGAACCCTGTCATTCTTGGAGTGATGTCTGTTACCATTCTGGCCAGAGCACAAAGTGAAATTTTCTTTATTACGAGGTGTTGAAACAAAAACTTCTGCCTTAATTTTTTTCTGGTTATTTTTGTTACAGAAGTTATTTACTCAAATTTTTCTACATTTTTTCATGAGACTTTGATCAGTCTGTCATCATCATCATCTTATTTTGTAAAAGAAGTGTAACGGTCATGAAGCAGAGCTGGCAACTGGTCGAAGCAGCCAATCAGAAACGGTAATGGAAATAACATTTGACCCACTATAAAGTACTCAGGTAAATATAAGACAGCTGTGATGATTCATTGCTACATACTTTTTTTTTTTTGGATATTGTGACTCGCGCCCCATGTGGCATGCTGCTTGAGTGTTAATGCTTCCTAGCGATACAGTACGCAAGAAACCATGCTGCCTGGAATCAACATGGCATTATACCATTTCTATGCTTGTAACGCACTTTTGAGTGGTCTTAAAAAACAGGGTATTTTAATCCCATCAAAAAATGATCTTGACCAGTGTCATTTTCCATGCTAGGCAGGGAGTGTGCTCTCTCTCACCTGTTTTGTGAGCAGCTCCATACAGATGGCACCTCCCCCCAGCACATAACCTCCAGACACCACCGGACTGATCACACGCACAAAGGGGGGATCGAATGGAAATGTATCCTGTCAAAACACCATGTTGTCATCAGTGCACATACTTCAAGCTATGAACCATTTCTATACACATCCAGCATGCATACATACTGCTATATGCGCAGGCATGTTCGTACATATCTACGTGTGTGGGCATACAAAAGCAAAAATCACCTTCAAAGTCCTATAAATGTGTTTTAAAAGTTTTATGAATGGGTAAACGCAGGCAAGAAAAGGCTGAGAATGTGCCTTGACTTGCTATGTGTCATGAGCAACAAACAATAGCAATAGGGACTGGATGCAAAAAAAGCATGTGGATGCTTATTCCATTGAAGGTAAAGGTGAAAGATAAAGGTGTCCCATAACCTGTGTGGTCGTAGGGGAGCGAGGCGTCAGAGACCTCAGGTTCTTTAGGGGCCAGCATGTTGAGGGCGGCGCCCATCTCCACTCCCTCGCTGCTTTACCATCCCTGACCCTCAAGAGGGCAGGTACCCATTTACAGCTGGGTGAACTGGGGAACTGTACTGAAGCCAAGGCACGCAAACGGTCACCCATCCAATTGGTAACCACGCTTGATGCTGCTTAACTTGGCTGGGGGAAAGCGAGCACTCTGACAACTGAGCTATCCGTCCCTTATTCCATTATCTGTGAAATAAAAAAATTTTTAAAAAAGAAAAAAGAAACATCAAAACTGAGTGTACTCTCTTCAGTACTTCTTATCCTTCCAACCTTCAGAGCAATCACACCTTTCATCACATCAGATAGAGAACACAAAACAAAGAAGCGGTGACTTACTTTAAAAGTAAAATTAAGAAGTATGGAATCTCCACCTTCCTTCTCCTTGAAAGTCTGCATGTCTTGATATAATAAGCTGTCTTCGTCCACTCTGCAAACACAAAGCAAGATAAAGTCAGTAATATGTATGAGTACATGGTCACACATTTCTTACTGCATGACCTAACTGAGAATTAAATCACTGATAATTAAAACCCCACATGCACAGGCAATAAAAAAAAGCCTGTAAGCACTATGAGAATGCAGTCTGAACAGGTCTCTCTCCCTGGTTGCATAGATAAAATCATAAAACGTCTTCAGTCAATGCCATGATAAAAAAATTCAATTAAAAAAAGTGAGACATGGAAAAGTTCATGACATAAACACTGCATTTTTTTTTAAAGAGAGAAAACAAAACACTGCATTTCCTTTTAAAAAGAAAATAAGAATTATGAGCTTGGCTAATGTCTTTGCACATCTGCTAACACATTTCCAACACAAAGATAGGAGCTTGTGTCACACATTTGAGTGTGTTTTTCCTCATATGCTGCTGTTGGCTCATGCTCTGCACTGGATTATACTTTATCAATCACATAATCAGGGGTTACAAGCTACAGTTAGAATGGAGCAACAATCTTGCTGTCCAGCCGCCTTTTGTTCCTGCATTACAGGCATAGACAATTTCTCTGCTTTATTTGCTGGCAGTACATGAAATATCCTAAATATGCTGACATGAATACATGATAATGTGCACAGCATCAGGTGCCTGCAGTTACTATAGAAGTAACATGAATATGCAAATGAACACAAAAATGATTGCATCAAGACACATTAAAACTATCAAGTGTTGCAGCTTGCTGACCAGACACTTACTTTTTTAAACTGACGTTCCAGTCGTATAAGCAATCATTGACCAGTTCAACAGTAAAAATTTCTGCGACAGAACAACAATAAAAGATTCATAATAAGCCACGACTTCAATGATGTACACAAAACCACATATACAATATAACCATCAAATTTTACAAAGTGCAGTATGTCATAGTTGATTTTGATACTCTATGGAAAACCCACTTATACTGCTGTGTCCAAGTTTTTTCTATTACACAAACTCCTATCACCCTTGCCCTCTGGATCTCACATATTGGTCACAAAGGAGACTGAAAAAAAAAAAGACTAAAAACACTAATACAAAGAGGTAAAAAAGTGGACACCACTGATTGGACAGACAAAATGAAAGATCTGACTTCTGATCGAAGAGTCCTGTTGTGGCTGATTTCAGCATTGTTAAAAAATGCTATATATGTGCATTATAGCTGGAGATTTTCAGTTTCTTAAGTCAACTTGCTGTAGACATTTTAATCCCTTGAAATACAAGGTGACAGCCCTGATATGGCCTCTGTGGTCGGCTGGGCTATGAACAACATGATTGGATAACATTGAATTAAGTAAATTACCATGTTAACATTCATAGGCTCTGAAGATCAAATCTGTGTATCAAAACCCCCAAAGTTCATGTCAGAGGTTGGGGAGCTGTTGAAACGCTAACACACAAGTATGAATCTCAGGTTTCACTTTGCTCTTAGATGACAAGATTGACAAAACTGCATACACACGGGGACTGGATGTAAAATATGCAGGTGTTTATTTCAGTATCCTCGATATAAAAGAATAAATAAATAAATAAATATACAAGTCAAACAACCTGCTGATAGTTATGACATAATGTTTGGAACAGTGTCAAACAAAGACATTCCCTACAAAAGGATGGGAAAAAAAAAGCCCAAACCAATCAACAAAACCCCCTTTTAAACCTGACTAAAAATTCAAAGCCTCTGCTCTGGCTCTGCCCAAACACAGGCCAATATAATAATCTTTTTTTCATTTCTTTTTGTTAACCAAAACAGCACACTAAAAACACACACCTTGTCACCTATTTCCCATTTACACAAAAACTAAAGACAAAGAAAACCCCACAAAAAGTCAGATACTGTGAGAAGGAAAAAGGCAGCAGAAAGAGGCTCACCTTTTCTGTAACTCTCAGACTTGTAGATGTCTCTCAGTTCCTTCATCAGCCTGTCAGTAGCCTGCACGGAGCCTGAAACTGATCCCTGCACATACCCCTGTTCCATCATCTTCAACTCACTGATCCTCACAAACATTCCCTATTCAGTGCTTCCGAGGCTACATATGTAATTCTATCACATCGTACCTGATGACAGGAAAATCTGAAAATCTTATCTCAAAGAGTGAAAGAGAAAACAAAACAAAACAAAAACAAAAAGAAAAAGAAAACAACAAAAAAACCCTCACTGATCCTCATCTTCCTCACACCTCTCCATCAACACTCTGTGATTGTTTGTCATGCGATATACTTTCTATCCAGACACAAAATGATCATCATCTACCACACACACTTTCGGATGAGACTACAACCTGAGACCCCGTGTGCAAACGCACGCAGAACATCTTGTGCACACGTTAAATCCTGTTCCGCTCTTTATAAGAGTAGGCTATTGTGTGCCGGTGGGAACAGATGACATTTATAAAACTGCATACACATGGGGACTGGATGTATAAAAGCACACGAGTGCTTGTTCCAATATCCTTAACATAAAAGAATAAATAAACAAACAAATAAACAAATAAAATAATCGCCACTTTACCCTCAAACCAGCAATGATTAAAAAGCAGTGAAATGTCAATCACTGCTGATGGGTGTAACAGTAAGCTAGCTAATATAATTTTTTACTTTACTGCGTAATTGATAATTCTGTGAATGAGTCAGAGACTCACACTTTGTCAAAGAAATAATTCTTTATGTACACTTTTGTCAATAACTGATAAATAAAAGCTCCCTCTCTCTCATTGTTTCTTTCTGATGTAGATAAGCAAAGAATGGGTTGTCATTAAATAATTCATACACAAATTAATTTCATATGTTCCATATTTTACTGTTTCCTCCCAAACCACTGACAAAAAAAAAAGAGTTTTATACAAAACTGTTTCACAAACACTTCCACATAGATCTCTTTATCTTTCTTTAAGCATTATGGTATAGTTTAGGTAAAATGAATATTATCAAGATTTTCTATGTCAATTGCAGAAACTCTCAATGAATTCATTCAATGTTAAAAAAATCCAACAAAGTTTACCTCCCTTGAAAACAGTCTCAGCTTTCATGTTTTCGGTCTTTTACTATTTTGTTCCCTTTCATTCTTTCTTCGAAAGCATGTATGCTGGGTAAACAAGTTTTCAATAAAAAAAAACAAACAAACAAAAAAAAAGAAAAAGAAAGAAAAAGTATTACCTGAAGATAAGACTGTCTCTGGTTTTGCTTCAGACGTTCCAAGACTTCCAGGTTGGCTAGACTGATGCCATCCACCTCTTTCTTGTCTTTGATGTCCCTGCACACAGCCATACAGCCACACGTCAATACAGTGCACTGCACTATCTATCACTATACCTGTATTCTAACTTTTCTAGTCTCTTCAATGAGATAAAAATCAAACTCAATAAATCAGAAAAAACCCATTATCATGATAACAAAGAAACTAGAAACCAAGAATAACCAGATCACATCATAAAATCAGCAAAGAAAATTTGCAAGCTGGAACCCGCTCATTTTCATTCTCAGATTCTGGATCAGCAATGTCTGAATCTGGATCAGAATCGAGTTCTTTTGCCTCCACTTCACAAAGCTGGATGATTCTACATCAAACTTTTCACTCCCACTGTCAGACTTTCTACCAAAACTTGTTCAAGTGTCAGCTTTTTGCCTGCTCAAATCCATGATTTCATAAACAATGTTCAAACTTCAGTACAACTTTTGATAATCTTCTGGATAAATATTGCAAATGACTGAAGTAATGAAAGCTTGTGCTACTCATGAAAGAAAAATACTATCAAGGGAGCTAATCAGATAAGTAGCAGACAATCTACAGGAATTTGGTTCCAACTGGGGTGTTGCATATTAACATATGCTGAATATCAACACACTAGGGTGAATAAATCATGATTTGCACTGTGCATAATAATGGAAGCAAAAGGTTTAAATATCTATCATGCTTTTAAAAACACAAAAAATTTCTTCAAATGTAGTCAGTCATAGAATGCTGGGTTACTAATGGGTTTACTTGTAAACATATTCTTTCACTTCGTTACAGTGTTTTTAGTGTTTAATAACATCAGTCACGGTATTTATTTGTACGAAGTCATTTATTTGTGCACTACTATGCCTCTTTTTCATTAATATATTTTTTAGTTTAATGAGATTTTTCACTACATGCTGGATTTAAATTATTTACAGCACAGCAACAATATCTTTTTTCCTTCA
>JASPKP010007452.1:0-2500 GCA_030674155.1 Stramonita haemastoma
GTTTGCACAAATGTGTGTATAATTACTGGGTGCAGACTCTTTACCTAAGAAAATAAATGTTCCTGTTATAATTCCATATACTCTGTGTAGCTACATTTGCGCGTCTTGGCTTTAGTACAGTCCCCCCTGTTCACCCAGCTGTAAATGGGTACCTGCCCTCTTTAGGGTCAGGAAAGGTAAAGCAGCGAGGGACAGGAGATGGGCGCCGACCTCAATATGCTGGCCCCCTAGAGAAGCTGAGGCCTCTGATGCCTCACCCCCTACGACAACCTAGGTTATGGAACACCTTTACCTATATAAAAAAATGGCCCTGTTATCATGCCGTAACAACGCCAGACACTAAAACAACACCAAAAAGTTTCGTATTGTGGATTATATGTTCCTTAGCTAGAATTCTAAGGTTTACCAGTAGCGAGAGATTGCGAAGGCAACCGTTTGCCCACCTTTGAGGCAGCCTGATTCCAACTTCAGGGATGTAGTGTTGCTGTTGTATGTCATGAAGGAACACAGAAAAAAAACATAATTATGTGTGTATTACCCCCGTGTGCAGGCGATGTTATATGTCATGCAGGAACACAGGAAAAAAAAGCATAATTATGTGTGTATTGCCCCCGTGTGCAGGCGATGTTATATGTCATGCAGGAACACAGGGAAAAAAAAGCATAATTATGTGTGTATTGCCCCCGTGTGCAGGCCTGTCCTGTTTGTGGGGCCCACAGGCACGGGCAAGAGTGCCTACGTCCAGCAGAAACTGATGCACGATGTGAGCCGCGAGAAATACATCTCCAATTTCCTCAACTTTTCCGCCCAGACCAGCGCCAACATGACCCAGGTTGGTTGGCTGGCTGGCTGGCTGGTTGGTTGATTGGCTGGTTGGTTGGTTGGCTGGTTGGTTGGTTGGCTAGTTGGTTGGTTGGCTGGTTGGTTGGTTGGCTGGTTGGTTGCTTGGCTGGTCACTGCACAAACATACCTCCCTGACTGTGATGTTTTTCAGTGCCCTCGTGCTCTATAGGTGTCAGATGCTTGGAGAAAACATTTTTTTTATTGATTTGGGTTTTTTTCTAATAAAGCAAGTAGTGGTGCAGTTTGGTTAAGGTATGTCAGGGATTAAGAAAAAGTAACTTTGGGGCCGTCGTGATTTTCTTGCTTGTTGGGGAGGGGGGGCCGTTGTCCTTATTTTTCTTTTTCTGTTTCTTTATCTTAAAGGAAACTACAGACAACAACGATTACACACACACACACACGCACACGCACACACACACACACACACACACACACACACACACACACACACACACACACACGGAGGGGAAGACATAGAGAATAAGCAGCAGCCACAGAGGAAGAAGCTCCAGTTCTGGTGCTGCACGTTGCAGAACATCATCATGTCCAAACTGGACAAGCGGAAGAAAGGAGTGTACGGGCCTCAGGTGGGCAAGAAGGCCATCATCTTCGTGGACGACCTCAACATGCCCGCTAAGGAGATTTACGGGGCCCAGCCCCCGATAGAGCTCCTCAGGCAGTACCTCGACTTTGGAAACTGGTATGATCGTGTTTTCGTCTTCTTCGCAATTCTTCTTCTTGTTCTTCACAATTTTTCTTTTTCGCAATTCTTCTTCTTCTTCTTCTTCTTCTTCTTCTTCTTCTTCTTCTTCTTCTTCTTCTTCTTCTTCTTCTTCGTCTTCTTCTTCTTCTTCGTCTTCTTCTTCGTCTTCTTCTTCTTCTTCGTCTTCTTCTTCGTCTTCGTCTTCGTCTTCTTCTTCTTCAGTCAGGGAGGTGTGTTTATTCCACTATCCTCGATATAAAAGAATGAATAATTAAATAAATAAATAAAACAATAAATACATAAATGGATACCATCCTTCTCAGGTACGACCTGAAGGACACGAGTCGCATCCAGCTGCTGGACATCCAGTTCATGTGTGCCATGGGCCCCCCTGGGGGAGGCCGTAACACGGTCACCCCGCGTTTCCTCCGCCACTTCAACATCATCTCCATGAACACCTTCAGTGAGGAAAACATGACCAAGATCTTCTCCACCATCGTCTTCACTTATCTTAGGGTAAGGGAAACAAAAATACTGTTCTGGGGGGTTTGTGGGGGGGAAGGGATGCTGTTCTGTGTGCGTTTGTGTTGTGGGGGTAGGGGGGGGGAGATGGGGGATGTGTGTGTGTGTGCGTGCCTGCATAAATTATATCCCTGCCTGCTGGACAGCCTGCATACACACAGACCCACACACACACACTCACACACACTGCAACCCCCCCCCCCCACACACACACACACCACTACACCCCCCCCCCCCCACACACACACACACACACTACATCCTCCCCCTACACACACACACACTACACCCCCCCCCACACACACACACACACTACACTCCCACACACCACACCCACACCCCACACTAACACACCCCCTCTCTCACTCCCTCTCTCTATATCACCAGAACAACGAATTCGTCTCGGAGTTTTACGCGCTGGGCAACGTAGTG
>JASPKP010007452.1:10000-12783 GCA_030674155.1 Stramonita haemastoma
CTCAGCGGAGTAATCCGATTCAGGGACTGTTTGTTTGAGTTTGTATTAGAGTCCCAGCGGAGTAATCCGATTTAGGGACTGTGGCAGCAAGTCATCCCACTTCGGCGTCTCGAGCCACCCCAAAACTAGCACAATTCTGTGAAGCAACTGCGCTAGGCCCGCGCAAGTACAAGAGTGCTACACGAGCCTGAGGTCAAAAGTGAGGGTGCCAAGGACTTGTCAGTATAAACAGCATCCCCAAACTTTGTGCTAGGAATTCCCTCTTTTCTGTTCTCTCTTTGTGTATGCCTTCTTCCTTTTTTTTCCTGTAACCTCTTAGAAAACTGAAAAGATAACAATTCTCTCCCACGCGCGCGCCAAAGTCGGACGAGCTGGGCCTGACTTGTCAGGCGCTTAACGACAGTGCGACGCATTTTCAATCATTATGACAGACTACTACAGTTGCTGCCTGAGCGTTTAAAGAAGAAGAAAAAAAAGAGTCTAAAGTATAGTTGTAGCTCAAGTTTAACTTAGTTTAGGGGGGCGGATAGCCTAGTGGTCAGAACATTGCGCTGGCAATTTGAAGACCCGGGTTCGAGTCCGGTCGAGGAAATTTTCTTCCTGGAGTTAACATCAGTGCTGACTCCACTCTCCCCAAAAGTCCTTCGGATGAGACTTTAAACCGAGGCCCCGTGTGAGAACGCACGCAGAACATCTTGCGCACACGTTAAATCCTGTTCCGCTTTTCGTAAGAGTAGGCCATCGTGTGCCGGTGGGAACAGATGACAATATTTACAAAAACTGCATACACACGGGGACCGGATGAAAAAAAGCACATGTTGCTTATTCTGTTATCCTCGATATAAAAGAATAAATAAATAAATAAATAACTCATATTAAATTTTTCGTGTGTAGAGTGTTACGAACATTCCTGATCTTTGAGAGGATGAATGTTGAAATCATCTGACGTTACATTTGTAGGTGGATCGGTGGTCTAGAGGTTATAACGTGCCTGCCTAGAAAACGAAAAGTCCAGGTCGGAATGTGCGGTGGTTCGAATCCCGTTTGGGCCCGAAACTTTTCCACTATCCATTAGACCATGAGTGGTGGTCTGGAAGCTAGTCTTTCAGATGAGACGATAAATCGAGGTCCCGTGTGTTACACACCATTACTGGATAATGGATGCTTGTATGTGTGCGCGCACGCACCTGCGCGCCTATTTTTTATTTTTTATTTATTTTTTTAATACTGAGGATAAATGGAATAAGCACTCATCGGCTTTTTTTTCATCCAGTCCCCCGTGTGTAGCAGTTTTTGTAAATGTCATCTGTTCCCACCGGCATACGATGGCCTCCTCTTACGAAAAGCGGAACCCGATTTAACGTGTGCGCAAGACGTTCGGCGCAAGAGGGTTTTGCCCTGTATGTGTGTGTGTATGTGTGCGCTCGCACACACGTGTGTGTCAATGTGCGTGCGCACGCGTGCGTGCGTGAGTCTGTGTGTTGAGTGTGTGCGTACGTGCGTGTTGTTTTTATTATCATTCTTTTTTTTATTCTATTTCGAGGATAATGGAATTGTGTAAGGTGTGTGCGTGTGTGGTGTGTGGGGGCATGCTTGCATGCGTGTGTGTGTGTGTGTGTGTGTGTGTGTGTGTGTGTGTGTGTGTGTGTGTGTGTGCGTGGGGTGTTGTGCCCTGTGTGTTTTTGTGTCTGCGTGTGTCTTTGTGTGTGTGCACGCGCGCGCGTATGCGTGTGTACGTATGTATTTTGAGCAGCGGTTCGCCCCCTGGCCCAATCCAGTTCCGGGGACAAGAACAAGGAGCTGACCCCTCTGCAGCTGTTCGCGTTCTTCGTCAGCCGCTGCCGGGCCAACCTGCACATCATGATCGCCTTCAGCCCCCATCGGGGGCCGCCTTCCGCAACCGTCTGAGGCAGTTTCCCCTCCCTCATCAACTTCTGCACCATCGACTGGTTCCAGGAATGCAGGCAGGGGTGTGGATGGTGTGGTTATTGGGGATGGTACTGTTTTTAAAGGATGGGGGGGTGGGGAGGGGGATGTCCCTGAAGTCGGAATTTGGCTACCTTCGTTGTAGAGGAAATAAACGGTCGCATATATAATATAAAAATATATATATATAAAATATATATATATATATATATATATATATCTTTTGAGTGTGTAAAATCTAAAATAGATGAGCTTCGGAGCTCTTGTCGAGGAACATAAAGAAAACAAAACCGCTTTTAAAAAAAAAAAAAAAGAAAAACAACTACACTGTAGATCATCCTAACAAACAAAACCAAAAAGAATACTGACACGCCCTGTATGTGTGCTGCCATCATCACCGTTGGCCTGACATGCCCTGGAGAAGGGCTCACAAGTTTCCTGGAGAACTCGGACATCGATCCCGAGGGGAAGGGCAAGGCATGTGGACCTGCCAGTACATCCACCAGAGTGTTCGCCTCCTCTCCGCCAGGTAGGCCTACATCAGTAAGTAAGGGGGGCAGGTGGTTGGTAGGTGATTTTCATGCTGAATAAACCCGGGTACGCTGGGCCTGACTTGTCAGGCGCTTAACGGCAGCGCAAAACGCATTTTTTGCTCCTAACTAATGACCAGACAACAGTATTGCTTGTCTTAAGCGTTCAACGACGAAAAGAAATGATTTTCCCGCCAATGCGTCATCCATAAGTCCGACGATTGCTGTAGCCGAGTGGTGAATACTGCTTGAATTAAATCCCTGTGATTCATAAAGTTGTGGTTTTAATCTTGGAACGGTATCTGATGAAATTTTGGGCGGGAATTT
>JASPKP010000745.1:10000-22500 GCA_030674155.1 Stramonita haemastoma
GGGTTGTTTTGTGTGTTTATTTGTGTGTTCGTTTTGGGGTTTGGTGTTGGGGTTTTGTTGCTTTTTACAGGGAGTGGCTATGATTTTTTTTTGTTTACTCTCCCAGAAGCGCCGATGGTGTGTGTGTGGTGGTGGGTGGGTGTTCTCATAATTATTTTCTCGTGCCGACATGAACAACAGGATCTTTAACGTGTATGATTACACTTCTGAATGGACATGCGTGAGACAGAAGAAAGAATAGAAGTTCAGGCGCGCTAGAGAGCAAGCTGTGCAAGCTGATTTGAGGGGCGTCAGAGACCTCAGCTTCTCCAGGGGACAGCATATTGAAGGCGGCGCCCATCTCCTCTCCCTCCCTCGCTGCTTTACCTTCCCTGACCCTAAAAAGGGCAGGTACCCATTTACAGTTGGGCTGACTGGGGAATTTGTACATAAAACGGTCACCCATCCACTTGGTAACCACACTCGATACTGCTTAACTAACCTTAGCTTGGGGAAAGCGAACGCTCTGACCACTGAGCTATCCCGTCCCTAAGTCAGTTGCCTGTGATAGAGAAATCAGTACATCGGTTTAGTGGTTCATTCTTCTATGCAATTTTTTTCGTATTTACAGTCATAAAATAAATCGTATATTTTTGCTCGCGTTTTCATTTATCACCCCCTTACTCCAACATCCTCCCTCAGCTCATTTTTGCTCCCTCTTCTCTCCTTCTATCATCCTACATCTTTTTCCCAGCCCCCTTCCCTCTCCCTGCACTCATATCCCACCCACCCCCCTCCTTTAGCTGCGTGCCCCCTTTCCCCTCCTCCTTTCGGTTTTTTTTCTTTTCATCTCCTGGTTTGGTAGATGTTGATTCAAAACCCATGTTGTGCTGTCTTGCTGTTGTGACATTAGTTTGAGTCTTAATTTTGTGAAGTGTTGGTATGGTGTGTGTGCACGGTTGTTGTTTCGTTGTTGTTTGGGGGTTTTTTTTTTTGTTTGTTTTGTTGTTGTTTTTTGCTTATTGCACGGTGTTCTCTCTGTCTCTCTCTGTCTCTCTGTCTCTGTCTTTGTCTCTGTCCTCTCTCGCTTCTCTCTTCTCTCTCTCTCTCTCCTCTCTCTCTCTCTCTCTCTCTCTCTCTCTCTCTCTCTCTCTCTCTCTCTCTCTCTTTCATATAAGTGTCGTGTAGCGTTGCATTTTTTTCTTACTAAAAGTTAAAATATTGAGCTTTTTTCAGCATGGACACTACTCGTATGTGTGTGACCCAATGTTTAACCAGCATTATTTTTTTCAAATTTTGATACCAGTTCGCATCTTGCTATTCCGTTTCGTTTTTGTTTTTGTTTTTTAACAAAGCTATTTGATGTAATTGTAAACTGAAATATACGCTGCTTTAAAAATGTTTTCTTTGTAATGAAGTATGTCTGTAACGATGTATAAATGCATAAATTCAGTGTGTGTGTATGTGTGTGTGTGTGTGTGTGTGTGTGTGTGTGTGTGTGTGTGTGTGTGTTGTGTGTGTGTGTGTGTGTGTGTGTGTGTGTGTGTGTCAAGTGGTCAAGTCATTTTTTTATTTCCAGATGGTACATTGAATAAGCATTGATTTGCTTTTTTTCATCAAACCATCTTGTATACCGTATATTTGCTTGCGTTTTCATTTATCAAGTGTGTTTGTATGTGTGTGTGCGCGTGTCCGTGTCCGTGTGTGTGTGTGTGTGTGTTGTGTGTGTGTGTGTGTGTGTGTGTGTGTGTGTGTGTGTGTGTGCGTGCTTGTGTGCGTGCGTGCGTGCGTGCGTGCGTGCGTGCGTATGTGTGTGTAGAAATATGGATGCGATTAAATGGTGGTTCTTCCTTATAGAGTATAATCGAATCATAAAACTGCTATGAAACAGAAAGAAAATTTGAGCATTATTTTCTCTCTAACGTTTTTTTCACTTTTTTTTTTTTGGAGGGTTTGTTGTGTTTTTTGTTTGTTTGTTTCTTTTACCTGTGAAATGGAGTGGCAGAACCTGTCCAATTAGTGGCAGTTTCAGATTTGAGATAATACCGTTGGTATTTTTTGGTCTGTTTTTTTGTGGAAACGTATTGTCTTTGAAATGTGAGAAGTTTTCGAAGGAGGTTTTTTTGTTTTTACAAAGTTTCTTGTGTGTTTGCTAGTTTAGACAGCGGTTAGATTCAGGTTATTAGGTTAACGTATTCTTCAGCCGTTTTTATCCTCTTCATCATCATTTTTTTTTTCTTCTTCTTCTTCTTCCTCCTCCTCCTTTTCTGTATTTTTCTTTCTTTCTTTCTTTCTTCTACATTCTTTCTTTATATATTTCTTTTCCTTTTATTCTTTTCTTCCCCTCCCATTTTTGTTTTCTTTCTTTTTTGTGCCCCCCCCCCCCTGCCAATCGTTTTTTGTGACATTTTTGTTCATTCTTTCTTTATTTTTTTTTTACCGTTCAAGTTTACTGATAACAGCTTAAGTTTCTCTCTCTCTCTCTCTCCTCCTCTCTCTCCTCTCTCTCTCTCTCTCTCTCCTCTCTCTCTCTCTCTCTCTCCTCTCTCTCCTCTCTCTCTCTCTTCTTCTCTCTCTCTCTCTCTCTCTCTCTCTCTCTCTTCTCTCTGTCTGTCTGTCTGTCTGTCTGTCTGTCTGTCTGTCTGTCTGTCTGTCTGTCTCTCTCTCTCTCTCTCTCTCTCTCTCTCTCTCTCTCTCTCTCTCTCTCTCTCTCTCTCTCTCTCTCTCTCTCCTCTCTCTTCCTTTAATCATTTTGCTATAGTTTGTTTTGTAAAATCCATTGGGGATTGTTTCAAATAGTTATCAGCTTATTGTCTTATACGATGGCTGTTATCAGGTTGACATTTTATGTTATTATAAACGGTTAACAAAATGGCTGTTAATTTGTGATAGGACCACTGTGAGCATGGTTTTTACTGTCATCATATGAGTAGTTGTGTAACTTAGCTTTAAATATACGTTAATGTAGTAGTTGTTGTCACAATGTGGACAGTGTGTTGTGATTATGATTATGAAAATTCGTGGTAGTTTTAGTCTGTCAGAACAGTAGTAGTAGTTTGCAAAGTGAACAGTATGTTGTGGTTTAAAGCTGTTGATGGAATTGTCGTTATAGAAGAATGTGATGTTTGTTTTTTTCTTTTAATCTATCAATGTCTATCAATGTGATTATCATCTTGTGAATAGAGTGCCACCGGCGTAGTTGTGATATGTTAGTCTAGTTGTTGTTATGATGTGAATGATATGTGATGACGTGATATGAGTGTGATTAGTTTAGAATCTGTCAATGAACTGGTGGTTGTTATATATGAAATGTGTCATGTTCAATTCTGTTGGTGTAGCTTATTGTTGTCATGTGAATACTGTGATGGTGGTTTTTTAGTTACTCAGTATCGTGCACTTTCTTTTTTTATTCATGATGTGGTTTTCCTGCACCAAATCAATCCACCAACTTATCCATCACTTTCATCCTCCTCCTCCTCCCTCCTCCGCCTCCCACTTCCAACCCCCAACCCAACCCCCAACCCCAACCCCCACCACTTTCCCCTCCTCCTCCTCTCCTCTCCTCTCCTCTCATTCCCTCTTACAGGAACTCCAACTCTAGTGGCGGCGTAGGCAGACGACAGTCCTACCTGTAGGCCCCTCAGATGAGGGGGCCCCGCCCGCCCTAGAGAAGGGAGGGGGCGGGAGGAGGCTGAGTGCCTGTGAGCGTCATCTTATTGTACAGGTGGGCACAACAATACAGGTGTGGTTGGTTTGTTTGGGGTTTTTTGGCACCTTGCGCACTACTAGCCTACAACTTGATCCGCTTGGCTGACTGGACCGTGGCTGAGACTGGAGGTGGTGGTGGTGGGGGTGGAGTGGTGGAGTGGACAGCGGTCAGTCAGTCGCTATATCCTGCTACTCACTGGCTGGGGTGTTTTTGATTTTTATTGATAAATATATAGCATGGGATGTAGTACGAAGGAAGAGTCGTGTGGGTTTTTTTTTTCTCGCTTAACCCAATTTTGGGCATGGTGGCCTTGTCATTTTTTGCCATTGCTCGTTTATTGCTACAATTTGACTACCCTGTGTTGCCATTTTGCAATTATTCGTTTTGTTACTGTACTCTATTACCCCCACGTTGCCATTTTCGTAATTATTAGCTTGTTATTGTAATGTTACTACCCTGCTTTTTTTGGCGGGGGTGGGGAGGGGGGGGGGGGGGGGGTTGGCAACCATTTGTTTATTACTACATTGTTACTACCCTGCGTTGTCATTTTTGCAATCATTCGTTCTGTTACTACAATGTTACTACTCTGCATTTTTGTATCATTTTGCAATCATTTGTTTGTTAAAACAGTTTCACTGCTCTGGAATGTCATTTTGCAGTCATTCGTTTTTGTTACTACAATATTACTATCCTCGTTTTGTCATTTTGCAATCATTCGTTTGTTGCTACGGTTTATTACCCTGTGTTGTCTTTTTGCAATTATTCATTTGTCACTTCAGTATTACTACTCTGCATTGTCATTTTGCAATCAATCGTTTGTTACTACAATATATAACTACCCTGCGTTGTCTTTTTGCAGTTATTTATCATTACTACAGTTTGACTACCCTGTGATATCATTTTGCAATAATTAGGTTTGTTACTACAATGTTACTTCCCTGCCTTTTTTTTGCAATTATTTGTTTGCTACTGTTCTTTACTACCCCACATTGTCATTTTGCAATTATTTATCATTACTACAGTTTTACTACCCCGTGTTGTCATTTTGCAGTCATTCGTTTGTTGCTACAGTTTATTACCCTGCGGGGGGGGGGGGGGGGGGTTGTTTTTTTTTGTTTATTGTTTTTTTTTGTTTGTTTGTTTGTTTTGTTTTGTTGTTTTGTTGGGGTTTTTTTTGGGGGGGTGCAATCACCTGTTTGTTTCTATATTTTACTACCCCGTGTTGTCATTTTGCAATCATTCATTTGTTACTACAATAATTATTACTACTCTGCATTGTGATTTGCAATCATTCATTTGTTACTGTTGTACTTTGCTACCCTGCGTTATTATTTTGCAATTACTCGTTTATATGCTACATTTGACCACCCCAGATTTTGTCATCATGACAGTAGCTAGAAGCTGCTTGGTTTGGGGACGACTTGTTTGGTTGTTATCATAATCTCTGTGCGCTAATGTTGATTGGTCTGTACTATACTGCTTTTTTTGTGGAAAATTCAGTTGTGTGTGCGTGGTTTACATTTCATCGCTCGTTTTGTTGTTGTTGTTTTCTGTTGTTGTTGTTGTTGTTGTTGTTGTTTTTTATCCAGTATTGTGTGGTGTTACTGTTATAGTGCTTAATTTTTAATCCATGTATTATGTGCTGTATATGTTGTGTTCTTATTTATGTGTAACAGTTGAGAGAGAGAGAGAGAGAGAGAGAGAGAGAGAGAGAGAGAGAGAGAGAGAGAGAGAGAGAGAGAGAGAGAGAGAGAGAGAGAGAGAGAGGAGAGGAGAGAGAGAACTCGAACTCGAACTCGAACTCGAAAACTTTATTCACAAAAAGGCCATTGGCCCATACATGAAGGGGGTTGCCAAACTGCTTTGGTATTTTGTTGTTGGATTAAGACAAGTACAACAGTAATAACAACAAAAGGACTTATTATACAGCAGCAACATCAGTTACAAAGATATGACTTACGATAATAAAGTATCTCTTATTTTGAAAGCTTTACACAAATATAAAGTGAGGCTGCGCACAACTTCAGGCTGACTTGACGCCATAAGTAAACAGAGTCTAAAAGAATTAGCCTGCCTACTATATTTTACAGGGATGTAACTCTGCCTAACAACCTCTAACACTGGACAACATAACACAAAATGTACTTCATCTTCAGGTGCTTGCTTACATAATGGGCATAGTAACCTAGTGTCATCAACATTATATCCTCTGTATCTGAATTTATGAACATTTATATCTGATACACCAAGTCTAAATTTAGACATAATTCTTTTCAAATGAATGTCCATATCAAGCTTGAGATAAGGTTTAATATCATGAGTACTTATAAATTGTCTATACATTTGATATCTTTCACTGGTTTGTATATGGTCATTCCATTGTTGCCACCTGCAGTCAATCAGTCTTTGCCTGAAAGCGTTTATAAATTCTCTACAATTTCCAACACCTTGATTAAGCCAAGCAAATCCAAAACCGAGTTCACATAAACAGGTGCGTATTTGTGTAGCCCAGTTGTTTTTCCCTTTGAGGTCTAGATCATAAAGCATCTTGTAAGACTTAAAAGGTAACCTATTCTCATCCATATATAGAATCTTAATCCAGTATCTAATACATCTTACAGCAGCATTAACGGAGAGAGGATATCTATTAGTTTCACTATACACAAGATCATTGGGCGTACGTCTATCTAAGCCTAGAAACTGTTTTAAAGCAAAGAGGTGCACCGATTCACAATGTGTTGCAGCTGCATCCAAACCCCATATTTCTGCACCATATAACACAGTGGGTTGTATTTGGGCATCAAATATCTTAATGAACAAATCAAAGGAGTTATTATTCAATATTCGTAATTTTCTCAAAACCAATAACAAACTTCGTTTACCTCGACTTGCCAGATCTTTACATGCAGTTGTGAAACTAAGCTTTGTAGAAAAACAGATTCCTAAGTATTTATATACATTAATCACTGGCATGACTTTTCCATTGTACAACCATTTTTCATGAGCAGCTAAATGACCACCTTTTCTGAATACAACGATATTGCTCTTATTCAGATTAACCTTAAGATCAAGTGCCACTGCAGCACTGCTCAAGCTATTTAACTGCTTTTGTAAACAACTGTTTCAGATAGTAGGATAACATCATCAGCAAGTAGAAGAATAGATAATTCTGTGGCATCTTGGGGGAAAGTGGCACCATGTTTACCATTATTGATGACTTCTCTGGCTAACTCGTTAATAAAAACCGAAAACAGTAAAGGGCTACATACATCACCCTGTTTAACACCAGTGGTACAGTATATTATATCAGTCAGTTTAGTACCACATCTTATTCTGCTTCTGACATTCTGATACATGGCTCTCAAACATCGTAATAATTTACCCTTCACACCATTTTTCAGGAGAATAGGCCACAACAAGTTTCTATTAACAGAATCAAATGCCTTTTCAAAATCAATAAATGCCACATAGAGCTTACGGTTAAGAGCAAACTGTTTCTGTACAAACGCAAGCAGAGTAAACATATGATCTATAGTGGAATATCCTCTCTTAAAACCAGCTTGGTGTTCACCTGTAATATCATTTTTCCTAACCCATTCCTGTAATCTATTATTAATGATAGTACTATACAACTTACTACTTATATCACTAAGAGAAATTCCCCTATAGTTATTAGGGTTATCAACATCGCCCTTTTTGTGTAATGTTAGGATTATAGATTCAGTCCAATTATCTGGGAAAAGGCCATCCTCAAAGATTTTGTTGAATAATTTTAGAAGGAAAAGCACAACATCTTCACCTCCATTTTTCAGCAATTCTCCGATGATTTGATCAGGACCTGCTGCTTTATCATTTTTTAGTTTTCTAAGTGCCCAATATATTTCACCTTTAGATATTGGACGATCAAAATCTTCCTCACTTTCATCATAGTCAACATTAGTATTCATGGAGTTGTCTGATGAGTCTTTCTCCAACAGGGTTTTGAAATGTTGAAACCAACTGTCAACTGATATATTATTCTTAGGTTGACTATTTCTAAATGATGCCTTCTTAACACTTTTCCAGAACTGGACTTGAGAAGAGATTGAAGACACCATGTCTGCAAGTAATGTCATATTATACTGTTTCCTTTTCCTTTCTAGCATGTATTTATATTCCCTTCTTAAAACACAGTACAAGTTTCTGTCTTCGTTCTTTAACGTTTTCCGGTAAGTCTTTAATAATTTTCTTACCCTGCACTTCATACTTTTACATTCATTATCAAACCATGTTGCATTTGATAAACCTTTTTTTACATGTACCTGTTTCTTCATACATTCAGCACTGGACTTTATACAACTATTGAACAAATCTAGAGCTTCATTAATATTCTCATCAATCATCTGTAAGGCATTTGAAAAGGTTACATGCATGTCTTCCTCACAAAGATTATCTTTATAAGCTGAGAGTTTGTTTTCATCCCACACAAACTTTTCCACAACAGATGGCTCTTCGGCTATTACATAAGTTTTATACAATGGATTAATATGTAATTCCACAGGAAGGTGATCTGAATCAGAACGTTCAGCAACAAACAAACGACATGAGACAAAAATCTGAGAGAACAAATCATCTGACACTAAAAAATAATCATTAACACTGCATCCTCCATCAGAAATGTATGTATAGCGTCCCTGCTGATCACCATTACATACACCATTCAGAATTTGTAAACTAAATGTAGTACACATATTCAATAATAATTTACCATAATTATTTATAACAGAATCTTCAGAATAACGATTACCACTAAGAGACATGCTTTTGCTTTGGAGCTCTGAGATAAAATCATCTGCCACATGATGGCAAGAAAAGTTTGATGTCCTACTGTTTAAATCTCCACACAATATTATATCAACTTCATCCAAAGCAACCACACAATCAGCTAAATATTCTTCCAACATAGCAATCCCACTATCATTATCAAACATGTTATAAAAAGGAGAGCCTTCAGGTGGGATATACACACATACAAGCAAAACATTTCTTGAAGTACACAATAAAGATTTGTCACAGAGAAAAGTACAAATGTTAGGGTATGGAACATCTAAATATTTTACAAGAGCAGATAACTCATTCTTAATCAAACAAACTACTCCCCCTGATCGTCTCCCTTGATGGCTAACTTTAGTTGCCGCCTTACAGAAGGCTTTATAGCCACTAAAAGCATCTGGCTGGATATTTTCCAAAAACGTTTCTGTCAGACAAATAAAATCAAAGCTACGCACATAAGATACAAAATCTCCATCGGCCAGTTTTGAAAATAATCCATTTACGTTCCAGGACAAAAATGAAAAAGTTTTATTTGCTTGATTTGTATTGCCACACTCTACTTTATCTGCTACATCATCTAAACTCACATTTTCACTACTTCCACTAATATGACAAGACATCAAATTAATACTATCAACTGTACCAAAATCATTATTTAAAGAGGACTCTTCATTTAAACATGGTCTAAAGCCAGATGACACATCATTCGGCCTATGTAGGGTTAGGTTTAGGGCTAGCCTACTGCGGTCTTTGTCTCCTCGCCCAGCAAAGCCAGGTCCCGTCTTGCTGGTTACAGCACAAAGCCCCCTCTTGCTGGTTACAGCACAAAGCTCCTTTGGAGTAGGTCTAGGTCTAGTCCTATCTAACTGAGACTTTACGCCCGGTGTAAGTTTACTTTTCCTACCCCCCTGTAAATTACCTCTACAGACAGATGTGTGTATGGGCCGGCCAACAAGCTATTTGTTTCTTTCGAGATCATTGAGGGTCACCTTTTCACCATCAATGATCAAATGATCAAAGATCATTCTCACATTCTTTCCTTCTGCTCGGGCACTCTTCAAATATGGGGTCAGTTTGCGTCTAATTTCTCTAACAGCTTGGGAGAAATCATCGTCTACAAAAATCTTTGAGCCCTTCAGCCGAGTCTTTGCCTTCAGTATGCTAAGCTTATCTTGATAAAAACAACACCTAGCAATAATGGGAGAGCTGGGTTTAGAGTTTATCCTGTGCACTCTATCGAATTTCACATCTGCTACATCCATTTTTTCTGAGAGAAGACTTTTTACAATCCTCTCACAGTCAGCTCCAGTCTCATAAGCTCTCTTCTCTAAACCATGAAAAATGACATTATTTCGTCTGGACCTTCCTTCTAAATCATCAGATTTCTTTTCTAGTTTTTCAACCCTATCCATCAATTTTGTATTTGACTGTTTTAAGTCTTCATTTTCAGTTCTAAGAACGTCCATGTCTTTCTTCAGGCTGCACATTTCCTCTTTCAAGGCACCAACACTGTCTGTCAACAATTTGATCTCATTGTTCAAACTGTCAGTTGTTGTTTTCAGCAAGTTTTCCACTTTTTCGATTTTTGCTGTCATGGTGTTGAAGGACAGTTCCTTAGGAGACCCAGTAGAAGAGGAGTCCTGGCCACGGTGTATGGTCGTAGGCGTGTTGGTGTAGGTAGTCACATCAGCCCTCGTTCTGGTTTTCCTGGATGCTGTGCCTGTGATGGTGCTACGACCACCAGCACCATCAACCAAGCTGGTCTGCCTCAGCTTGCGGCCGGAGGATCCAGGGGTGGTGGGTCCAGGGTTGGTCTCCACATCGCCACACCGTAATAAAAGCCCCCCCCAAAATAAGTAGGTGAGGGTCAGTCCTAACAGGACACCGTCTCGCCGGTTTCTCAACGTCAGAATGGCGTTTCTCATAGTTGATTTAAATTCTGCCCGTTTAGACATGAAGGAGGCGAACACTGCGGCAAATGTCCCACACACAGCTCTGTACAACTGCACGGATATGCCCATCCTCCTGATCTATCTATATACAATCAATGAAGATTTAAAGCCACTTTAAAACTAGTTTTTGAATCACAAAAACACCAGCTCGATTTCAATACGTCTTCGTCTTCGCATCACGTAATTGGCCCCCCGAGAGAGAGAGAGAGAGAGAGAGAGAGAGAGAGAGAGAGAGAGAGAGAGAGAGATGAGTGTCTTTATTGTGGTCAGTGTAACTGTTATAGCTGATTCCACTTTGGAGTCTCTCTACCTACCAACGTGTGTGTGTGTGTGTGTGTGTGTGTGTGTGTGTGTGTGTGTGTGTGTGTGTGTGTGTGTGTGTGTGTGTTTGTGGTGTGCGTGCGTGTGTGCGCGTGTTCATTTATTTATTTTTATTTTCTTCTTTTATTTCGAGGATAATGGAATGTGTGTGCGGGATGGGGGAGGAATGATATTGCTGTTTGATTGTCTGGGTTTATTTGTTTGTTGTTTTGTTTAGTTTGTTTTGGGTTTGGGTTTTGTTTTTTTTTGGTTGGTTTTTTTTTGGGGGGGGTCTTTTGAGGAAGTTGCAAGTTTGCATTCAGCAGAATCAGAAAATGATGGATGTGTGGGTTTGCTGGGTTTGTTGTATTGTTGGAAGGGGGATGGGGAGTTGGGGGGAGGGTTGGGTTTTTGCTGTTGTTGTATGTCCAAGGCATGTGTATATCAAGGACTATGACACTTGCCTGTCATTGCTGTAGTAGGCATTTCCTGCACATTAAATTCATCATGAATTATGCTCCGACCCACTGGTAGAATGTGATGTGAATTATAACCGATGACTTTTTGTTGTAATTAATTAATAACACACCTGCTGTTACTGCATCCACCGGTCAGGCTGTGTGGATTGATTAATGAATGAATGTATTATCCATGCCATTCACACCAGCTGTGTGTGTGTCTGTGATGATTATTATAGCCATACTGACGTATTAACACACAATCATGTGTGTGTGGTCTTTTTTTTTGAAGTTATTAATTTTTGCATTATTTTATTGACTTTTCGTTTGCAGGTATTTTTCAGATCATGTTTGTAGTTGTTGTGAGTGGTGGTGGGGGTGGATGGGTGTGTGTGTGTGAGTGAGTGAGTGTGTGTGTGTGTGTGTGTGTGTGTGTGTGTGTGTGTGTGTGTGTGTGTGTTGTTGTGTGTGTGTGTGTGTGTGTGTGTGTGTGCGTGCGTGTGTGCGTGCGTGCGTGCGTCCCTGTGTGTATGCAGTTTGTAAATCTTGTCATCTGTTCCCGCCGACACACGATGGCCTACTGTTACGAAAAGCCGAACAGGATTTAACGTGTGCGCAAGATGTTCTGCGTGCGTTCGCACACGGGGCCTCGGGTTATAGTCTCATCCGAAGGACTTTTGGGGGGGGGGGGTGGAGTCAGCACTGATGCCCTGTGCTGCCAGCTGTGGCCTCTGGCTTCAGAGGCTGCCGAAGGACGAGAACAGCAGAGGACTTCATCAGAACGTGATCAGTCGTTAATGCCGCCTTGGATATCAATCAGCAACTACCTAAGCTTACACTGCGAATAGTTATAGCCTCGTCCATCAATACATCAATAAAAGGTGGATAAAAAAAAAAAACTGAGAGAAGACAGTGAACAGAAAACACATATGCCTGAATGGGAAAAAAATAGGGCCAGAACCAAAGAAACAAAAACAAAAACAAAAAACGAATGAATAAAAATCCGAAAACGAGAAAGCAAATTAACCCAGACAGGCATCAATCATCGGTACGTGAATCAGCTCGAAGGATTTTTTTTCAGATCATGAAAGACAAAACATGTTCATACTCAGTTATCGACTTCCTTTTTATATGTAGCAGATCAGTTGTTATAACTGTGTTGGTTTTTTGTTTAAGTTGAGAGCTGTTATCGGTTGCATTCTTATGCGAAACATCCTTGCCCATACTGAACTATATTGTTCATTGCTACTGGAAATACACCAGACGCTTTTGCAGTCATACATTTATGTT
>JASPKP010000745.1:27500-32500 GCA_030674155.1 Stramonita haemastoma
TGCTTGTTGCCTGGTTAGGCAATTTGGTAATTGATGGTTAGGGAATTGGATTGATGGTTAGGGAATAGGATTGATGGTTAGGCAATTAGATAGCTTGTTGCCTGGTTAGGGAAATTGATTGCTTGTCTCTTGGTTAGGGAAAATGGATTGTGCTTGGACATCGTCGCTGAGTTTAGGTTGAATTGCGTTTTTCGCGTTTGTCGCATATGGTGTGGGCATGTCTGCCTTTGATACGTGTGTTTGTAGTGAGACTGCATGGGTGTTGGCTGTTTTAATATTTGTGTCACTGATCCGAGGTGGGTGTATACGTTTCGCCTTACTAACATGCACGCGCATATACTTTTCCCTGAAATAATAATAACTGTGAAAAGTCATGTAAGAAGTCTTTGTGACCAAGGAAGATACTTACATATTCCATCACTGCCACGTTTAGTTGCATCTTCATATTCATCGTTACTGTCATCTAGGAGAGAGTTGAGTCGTGAGAATGGATGGGCGAAACGATTACTTCATTATTTGATAGCAGAATTATGTAGTTTATATGTTTGCTTATTATTTGTGCGTTGTGTGATATTTGGAATGTGTGTTCTGTCTAATGAAGTTGCTGAATTTTGATCAGTTGTCGGAACCCTTTTTTTTTTTTAATCTGCCACCTATGCATATACTGTTGTTAGAAAAACAACAACAAATAAACCCTCTTGCAACCTGTCTTTCTTTCAGTTGCTATTCTTTGGATAAGGTTTGGGCTCACTTCAAGGTAGTTATGTATGTAATAGTTTATTCAGTCAGTCAGTCAGTGAGTTTGCTGATTGGCTGGTTGGTTGGTTGGTTGGGTGGGTGGGTAGGTGGTTAGTTATCTATGTAGAGTTTAGTTTATGCATATAAATGTATGTATTGGGTTGTATTGTGTTATGTTGTTGTTGTAAGTTTTTGTTTTTACTTGTGTACATAATTACGAATTACAACAAAGATCGCGGTCGAAGAATAACCGTTTTCATATCAACAAGTCTGGACTTGATCAGCACCGTTACTGGGTTCATATTCCTAAACAACTCAGACATGTTTACCCTTTTTCCTTTTCACAAATTCTGCCATTGAAAATATTATGTTATGTGTGAGCCTTTGGGGGTAGAGGGAGGGGGTTCCTCAGAGTGACCGAAGAGCAGTACAAGACAATCTGCTAGTCTCTGTGAAGCTTTCCTCTTTCGCGTTCCACATCTCCACCAGATCAACTACAACATTAGACCTATCCATTATGTATCAGCATTTCAAAGCATGGTGTCAGGCTAAGTACAAAATATCTTTTTCATGTTTAGAAGTCACAAGGAAAACTATTTCCTGTTGATATTTGTCACTTTTTTTTTTAAAACATGTTTCCAGATGTTTTGGAGATGCTTTTTCCTTTATAACGTGGTCAGGGTTTTTCCCTCTGGGTTTTTTTTTTCCTTTTTTCAGTTTTTTCGATGTCTGGATACAGTTGTTTGTTTGTTTTTCTCTTTTCGAGCTATTTTCTGATTAGCTTTTTTGCAAGCCCGTTTCCAGAAATAGTTTGTTGTGGATGGGGGTGTGGTGTGAGAGTGTGTGTGTGTGTGTGTGTGTGTGTGTGTGTGTGTGTGTGTGTGCGTGTGTGTGTGTGTGTGTGTGGTGGTGCGTGCGTGCGTGCGTGCGTGCGTGCGTGCGTGCGTGCGT
Source organism: Stramonita haemastoma (assembly GCA_030674155.1). NCBI lineage: Eukaryota > Metazoa > Mollusca > Gastropoda > Neogastropoda > Muricidae > Stramonita > Stramonita haemastoma. The sequence goes on from JASPKP010000745.1 coordinate 29,190, forward strand.
GCGTGCGTGCGTGCGTGCGTGCGTGTGTGTGTGTGTACGTGTGTGTTTCCAATAATAACAGACATACCTCTGAATGTAACAACAGCAGGCAGAGCTGACAGAGCGCTTCACTAGTGTTGAGCTGAGGTGAGGCTGTGTGTGCAGCAGCACACCTTTTGCCCGCTCGCTGTTCCTCTCCCCCATTTTCACCTCTGTGTGACGGGCCAGGTGATCGTGAAAGCTGTTCTTCAAATTTCTTTTGAGAAGAGAGAGAGAGAGAGAGAGAGAGAGGGGAGAGAGAGAGAGAGAGAGAGAGAGAGAGAGAGAGAGAGAGAGAGAGAGAACACTGAACACTGAACACTGAAATGATTTAATGTACATTGGCCTTGGACCACAATACATTGGCTGGGCTTGGGGTGTACCAATACGTTCTTCCATATCATTTATGAAGCAAATGCACAAATAAGACATGATTTATCACTGATGAAAAAAGAAAAGAAAAGAAAAACACAGAGAGAGAGAGAGAGAGAGAGAGAGAGAGAGAGGAGAGAGAGAGAGAGAGAGGAGAGAGAGAGAGAGAGAGAGAGAGAGAGAGAGAGAGAGGAGACAACCACTCCAGAAAAGTTCGTGTACCAAGGTCATTTTATTTCAGGGGGTACCCCGAAAGAGGGGATGGGGGTAGTTCATGTGGCCCTAGTTTTAGCAGGGCTTCAAAAAGTGAAGGTGGAGGAGAGAATTCTTTTTTTCTGTTTGAAGTTGACTCAATTTTAGAGATAATAAAAATATATTCTGCTAAAGATTTTGTTAGTCCATGTTGGTTGGTTGGTAGGATGGGTTATGGGTTTTTTTCGGGGGGGGGGGGGGGGGTCTGTATGTGTTAGGATTTTTTTTTTTTTGGGGGGTCGTGGGGGCAGTCTCTATGTGTTTGATGTTTTGCCATGTGGTAAAGACTACAGATTATGGTCGATGTCATGACAAACATAAGTCTATATATATAAGCGGGTCTTTAAAGACAAACTGTGCCAAGATTCTCACAAAGTTGGTTAAAATACATGCACGTCCATGCGTTAGTAGGTGCCTGTGTGTCACAGTGTATACACTTGTGTGTTATATATAATATTCCGTTTTTGAGATTGTTTGGACATCAACGTATATTTCAGAGGGGTGGTATGTATATATATATATATATATATATATATATATATATATATATATATATATATATATATATATATATATATATATATATATATTTCAGTTAAGCAGCCATATTCTCGTCTCCGAAATAAAAAAAAGGTTGGAAGGACGTTCTGGATATATTAAGTGTATTTACAATCCTTCAAACCTTGATCTTTAAAATCATGCATTTGTTGGATTTTTTCTGTGATGTTATGGGCTGGAAAGGGGACCATCTTTCGTGGAAGAGTGAACCAACTATGACCGGTAGCGTAGATCACGCAAACACACCCTGCAGGCAGTCTGACCAACGACAGTGAAGATCTAAATGAGGGCTCCGTAGCACTGGGGCAGTATAAAACCCTCACCATAGAACACGAAGACGGATTGATTTTGCTGGGCTGAAAGTGCGTCTGTCATATCTGCCATGCCGCAATGTTGACATTTAACTCACAAACAGACTGACTCGAGTGATATTTGGAATCACATTCAAGGCTCACAGACTGACTCGAGTGATATTTGGAATCAAATTCAAGGCTCGAAGTATGTGGCTATCACACCCGATCTAGAAAAAAAAAAAAAAAAAGCAAGAAGAAGAAATACATGTTAGATCGTAATCCTGCTGTTTGTATCCTTGAAACAGCATAATCCGTATTAAGCGGAAGTCCAAGGTTGTCCTGAAATAGCGGTAGAAAAACAGGCTCAAGAGACAGACGTCAGCTATCCCCATAGTTCAGGCAGACAGCCAGACAGACAGACAGTCAAACAGCTAGACAGGCAGAGAGTCAAACAGCAGACAGGCAGGGCAGGTTGAGCACCGCAGATTACATTACCCATTCCTGTATCACAGCAGACAGGACGGAGAGAACTTGTCACATGCCACTGATGTTTACGATTCTCTCCCCGCTTCCTAGCTTAGCTTTGCTTAGCTTAGCTTTCCTGGTTCCAGAAACCACACGAGTCGCTTAGCTAGTCTGTCCCTACATCATTAGCACGCTGTACTGGTAGTATAGCATGCACTGCCAAAGTACAACAAGTGTACATTACGCTGCTGGCGGTGGCTTATCAGTGACCGTACAACACTGCTCTGCTCCCTTAGGGAAACTGGCACCTCTGACCAGACAGTCACCCCGAAAAAGAGAGAGAGGGAGGGAGAGAGAGAGGGAGAAGGGGGGGGGGGGGGGTACTTTCCTATCAAAAACCAGACAGACCTGGCCCAGGCCGAAAGCTTTGTCAGTTATTGATGCAAAGTGCCAGGGTCTGCCATGACATGTGATGTTGTTATCTTTGAAATGGTGTGTGAAAACTGTCTTCATTAGTGACAAGCTCTTAGCATAACAGCCTGTACTTTCCGTTAGAGGAGGAGACCAACAATATTCTCTCAAGGTGAAATATAGCTCCTTATTTTGGTAAAGTTCTTGAAAAGAGTCTTTACACTCAAATTTCTCACCTAGCGTGTAATGAACAGTCTCACGGTGATTCTCAGGTATGTTGAGCTGATAAGACTGGGTAACCCCTAGATACTACGCTGAGGAACACCCAACAGCAAAGCATGGGCGGATGACCGCGGATCGAAGCAGCAATGGCCGGCCGCCTTCATGATGTTGGTATCAGCTTTTGGAGAGCTGTAGTGGAAAAATAGTGGGCATCAACGGCAAGACGTTCTGTGCCGGCCATGCTGTCTCTGTATCCAGGAAGAATGCCTGTGGCTTGCATATGACTTTTTTTTCTTCCTGAAAGGAGGAATAGCATATAGCAAACGTATACATTAATCGCAACAACAGTACGTTTAATAGCTTACTTCGTGTCCAGTAAAGATCGACAATAAATAATTTCTTTTGGCTGTAAGGGAAGGACAACAATAACTGCAGCATATGACAACTCATTTTCAAATGTATTTCGTACTCGGAAGACGTTATTGTTTCTTTGCCATAAGAATTATGATCATTATTAAAAATGAATAGTACAAAAACAACCACGGAACAAGCACATAAGAAGCCTTAGGAAAAGGATAGGAGTGTGGAAGAAAAAGACGGAAGGTAAACGAAAATGGGGGAAAGGGGGGGCGGGAATAAACATGAACGGGGAAAATAAACCTGAAAAGTGACTGTTCTGCTCTGACTGCAAATCACAGTAAAGTATCTTTCATCATGGTT
>JASPKP010007453.1:0-12782 GCA_030674155.1 Stramonita haemastoma
ACCCCCCACAACACCATCCATAATAATTTCATATAATTCATACACCACAGTAATCTGCCGGGTCCCCTCCACAGCGCAAAACCCAAAAAAAAACCCCCACACAAAAACCAAAACGCGCGCACGCGCGATGCATACCCCCCCCCCCATGAAAAAGAGCTAAAACAGAAGCATTGGACGCAAACGCCGTTTTCGGGACCTTCCGCCCGCACTTTTCGCATTTCCAGGCCCGGGCACAGGACCCTATTCTAACCCCTATGCAGACAGACTGGCAACCATTTTGGATGTGTGGGCACTGAATTTTTGGCGACACCCCGGCCCCAAGTGGCAACCCCGCTTGTTCAGAGCCAAATTTTTCGCTAGAAAAAAAGGACAGTGTGGGGAAAAACACCCCCCCAACACCACCAATAAAATTTATATAATAACAACACCACAGTAATTCTGCCGGGGCCCCTCCCACGCGCAAACACAAAAAACCGCACACCCAAAAACCAGAGAAAAAGCGCGCACCGCGATGCAACCCCCCCCCCCATGAATAAGAGCTAAAGAACTAGAAGCATTGTGACGCAAACGCCGTTTTCGGGACCTTGCCGCCCGCACTTTTCCGCATTTTCCCAAACCCGGGGGACAGGGGCCCTATTCTTTCACTACAGACAGACTGGGCAACCATTTTGGGGTGTGGGCACTGAATTGTGGGGACACCAGGCCCGCAAATGGGAACCCCGCTTTTACGAGCCAAGTTTTTCGTAGAAAAAAAGTACAGTGTGGCAAAAATCACCCCCCCCAACACCATCCCTAATAATTTCATATAATATCTACCCACAGTAATCTGCCGGGGGCCCCTCCAACACGCGCAAACACAAAAAACCGCACACACAAAAACCAAGAAACGCGCGCACGCGCGATGCATACCCCACCCCCCCATGTAAGAGCAAAAAAACAGAAGCATTGGACCAAAGCCGTTTTTGGGACCTTTCCGCCCGCACTTTTCCGCATTCCAGAGCCCGGGCACAGGCCCTATTTTAAAACTATGCGCAGATGGACAACCATTTGGTGTGTTGGCACTGAATTGTGGGGACACCACGGCCCGCAAGATGGGGGAACCCCGCTTTTTACAGACCAAGTTTGTCGCTAGAAAAAAGTACAGTGGGGGGGCAAAAATCACCCCCAAACACCATCCAATAAAATTTTTAATACAACACCACAGTAATCTGCCGGGGCCCCTCCACACGCGCAAACACAAAAAACCGCAACACCCAAAAACCAGAGAACGCGCGCACGCGCGCATGCAACCCCCCCCTCCCCCTGAATAAGAGCAAAGAACTAGAAACATTGTGACGCAAAAGCCGTTTTCGGGGCCTTGCCCCCCGCATTTTTTCCCCCCATTCCAGGCCCGGGGAGCCCCAAACCCTATTTTTTACCTATGCAACAGATGGGCAACCATTTGGTGTGTGTGGCACGGAAATTTTGGCGACACCACGGGCCCCCAAGTGGCAACCCCCCTTGTACGAGCCAAATTTGTCGCTAGAAACAGGTACAGGGGGCAAAAAACACCCCCACAACACCATCCAATAAAAAATTTTTATAAATATCATAACCCACAGTAACTGCCCGGGTCCCCCCCCAACCGCAAACCACAAAAAACCCCACCACAAAACCCGAGAACCGCGCACGCGCGCTGCATACCCACCCTCCCCCGAAAAAAGCTAAAGAACTAGAAGCATTGTGACGCAAACGCCGTTTTTTGGGACCTTTTCCGCCCCCCACTTTTTTCCCGGGAATTCCAAAAAAACCCGGGGCAGCAGGGCCCCATTCTCACTATGCAGACAGGCCTTTGGAAAAAACCATTTTTTTGGGTTGTGTTGGCCCTTTAATTGTGGCGACACCCCCCCGGCCCGCAAGATGGGGAACCCCCGCTTGTCCCGAGGGCCAATTTGTCGCCTAGAAACAGAGGGACAGTGTAGGCAAAAATCACCCCCACAACACCAATTTCCCCCAATAATTTCATATAAAATTATAACCACAGTAATCTGCCGGGTCCCCCCACACGCGCAAACAAAAAAAACCGCACACACAAAAACCCCGAGAACGCGCGCACGCGCGCATGCATACCCACCCTCCCTGAATAAGAGTAAAGAACTAGAAGCATTGTGGGCCAAAAGCCGTTTTCGGGGGCCTTGCCGCCCCACCTTTTTCCGCAATTCCCAAACCCGGGGGAGCAGGAAACCCCATTCTACACTATGCAGACAGGGCTGGGGCAAAACCCTTTTGGAGTGTGTGGCACTGGAATTGTGGCGACAAACCACGGCCCGCAAGATGCAACCCCCCCTTGTACAGAGCCAAGTTTGTCGCCATAGAAACAGAGTACAGTGTAAAGGGAAAATTCACCCCCCCAACACCCTCCAATAATTTAATTTTTATATTAAAATCATACACCCAGAAAACTTTCCGGGTCCCCTCCAACCCCGCGCAACCACAAAAAACCCCACACACAAAAAACCCGAGAACGCGCGCACGCGCGCATGATACCCACCCCCCCCATGATAAGAGCCCAAAGAACTAGAAAACATTTTGACGCCAAAAAGGCCCTTTTCGGGACCCCTTTCCGCCCCCACTTTTTTTTTTTCATTTCCCGGGGCCCGGGGCACCCGGACCCTATTCTACACTATGCCCGACGACTGGAAAAAAACCATTTTTGGGTGGTGTGGCACTGAAAATTTTTGGCGACACCAAGGGCCCCCAAGATGGCAACCCCCCCTTGTACAGAGCCAAGTTTGTCGCCTAGAAACAAAAGTACAGTGTAAAGGGAAAAATCACCCCCCACAACACCATCCAAAATAATTTCATATAATTTTCATACACCACCCGTAATCTGCCGGGTCCCCCCCCCACGCGCAAACCCCAAAAAAAAAAAACCCCACCCCCCACAAAAACCAGGAACGCGCGCCCGCGCGCCTGCAAAACCCCCCCCTCCCATGAATAGAGCTAAAGAACTAGAAGCATTGTGCGCAAAAGCCGTTTTTGGGACCTTGCCGCCCCCCACTTTTTTCCCCATTCCCAAACCCGGGGGACCCGGACCCTATTCTCACTATGCAGGGCAGACTGGGGGCAACCATTTTTGGTTTTGTGTGGCACTGGAATTGGGGGCGACACCACGGCCCCCCAAGATTTGGGAACCCCCTTGACAGGCCAAGTTTGTCGCCTAAAACAAAAGTACCGTTTAGGGCCCAAAAACACCCCCCCAACACCAAACCAATAATAATTTTTAAATAATATATACACCCAAAATAATCTGCCGGGGGCCCCTCCCCACGGCCCCCCAAAACCAAAAAAAAAAACCCCACACACAAAAACCAGAGAAACGCGGGGCCAACCCCCGCCCCATGCATTTTTCCCCCCTCCCCTGAATAAGAGCTAAAGGGCTAGAAGGGATTGTGACGCAAACGCCGTTTTCGGGACCTTTGGGGGCCCGCACTTTTCCGCTTTCCCGAGGGCCCGGGGGACCCGGACCCATTCTACACTATGCAACAGACTTTGGGCAACCCCTTTTGGGTGTGTGTGGCAACCCGGGGGTTGTGGCGAAAACCACGGGGGGCCGGGCAAGGGGGGGCAAACCCAAACCCCCTTGTACAGAGCCAAGTTTGGGCGCCTAGAAAAAAAGATACCCTTTTTAGGCAAAAATCACCCCCCCCAAACCATCCCAAAAATAATTTCATTAAAAAAACATACACCCGTAATTTTCCGGGTTCCCCCCCACCCCGCGCAAACACAAAAAACCGACACAACCCCAAAACCCGAGAAAGCGCGCACGCGCGCCCTGCATACCCACCCTCCCATGAAAAAGAGCTAAAAAACTGAAAACATTTTTTGACGCAAACGCCGTTTTCGGGACCTTTGCCCCCCGCCTTTTCCGCACTTCCCCGAGGGCCCGGGGCCCCCAGGACCCCATTCTACACTATGCAGACAGACTGGACAACCATTTTTGGAAAGTGTGTGGCACTGGAATTGTGGGCCCACCCCACGGCCCCCAAGATGGCAACCCCGGTTTTACAGAGCCAAGTTTGTCGGGTAGAAAAAAGAAAACAGTGTAGGCAAAAATTTTACCCCCACAAAACCATCCCAAAAAATAATTTCATATAATATCATAAACCACAGTAATCCCGCCGGGTCCCCCCCACCGCGCAAACACAAAAAACCGCACACACAAAAACCAGAGGAAAAGGCGCACGCGCCATGCCCTACCCACCCTCCCCTGAATTAAAAAGCTAAAGAAATAGAAAACATTGTGGGCCAAACGCCCTTTTTGGGGGCCTTTTGCCGCCCCCCAACCCTTTTGCATTCCGAGGGCCCGGGGAGCAGGGCCCTAAATTTTACACTATGGGAGAAAAAGAAAATGGACAAACCCCTTTTGGGAAAGTGTGTTTGGGACTGGAAATTTTGGCGAAAACCACGGCCCCCCAAGGGCCAACCCGCTTGGGACAGAGCCCAAATTTGTCGCTAGAAACCCGAGACAGTGTAGGCAAAAAAACACCCCCACCACCATCCAATAATAATTTCATATAATTAAATACACCCCAGTAATCTGCCGGGTCCCCCCCCCCACGCGCAAAAAACAAAAAAAAACCCCACACACAAAAACCCGAAGAACGCGGGCACCGCGCGCATGCAACCCACCCTTTTCCCTGAATAAAAAGCTAAAGAACTAGAAGCATTGTGACGCCCAAAAGCCGTTTTCGGGACCTTGGCCCCCCCCGCCCTTTTTCCGCATTCCAGAGCCCGGGGGGCAGGGCCCTATTTTTACCCCTATGCAGACAGACTGGACAAAACCCTTTTGGATTTTGGGGGTGGGGACTGGAAAATTTTGGCGACACCACGGCCCGCAAGTTGGGCAACCCCGCTTGTAAGGGGCCAAAAATTTTTGCCTAGAAACAGAAAAAACATTTTAGGAAAAAAACCCCCCCCACAACACCATCCCAAAAATAATTTCATATAATATCATACACCACAGTTAAACCCGCCGGGTCCCCTCCACCCCGCGCAAACCAAAAAACCGCACACACCCAAAAACCCCCCCAACGGGGCGCACCGCGGGGCATGCATACCCCCCCCATGAATAAGAGCTAAAGAACTAGAACCCTTTTTGCGCAAAACGCCCTTTTCGGGGCCCCCTTTCCGCCCGCACTTTTCCCCCTTCCCCCCGCCCGGGGGGAACCCGGACCCCTTTTTCACTATGGGGGACAGACTGGACAAACCTTTTGGTGTGTGTGGGACTTTAATTGTGGCGACACCACGGGCCCCCAAGGGTGGAACCCCCCTTGTACGACCCAAATTTTTTGTAGAAAAAAAGAGTACAGTGTTGGGGAAAAATTACCCCCACAACACCATCCCAAAAATAATTTCATATAATATCATACACCACAGTAATCTGCCCCGGGGCCCCCCCACACGCGCAAACACAAAAAACCGCACACAAAAAAACACCGGGGAACGCGCGCACGCGGGGCATGCATACCACCCTCCCATGGGAAAAAGGGGCTAAAGAACTAGAAGAAATTTTGACGCAAACGCCCCTTTTCGGGACCTTGGGGCCGCCCCCACTTTTTCCCCATTTCCCCGAGCCCGGGGGGCAGGACCCTATTTACAAATGCAGACAGACTGGACCCCCATTTTGGATGTGTGTGGGACTGGAATTGTGGCGAAAACCAAAGGCCCCCAAGATGGCATCCCCGCTTGTACGAGCCAAGTTTGTCGCCTTTAAAAAAGAGTACAGTGTAGGCAAAAATCCCCCACAAAAACCATCCAATAATAATTTTATATAAAAACATACACCACAGTAAAACTGCCGGGGCCCCCCCACAAAGCCAAAAACAAAAAACCGCACACACAAAAACCAGAGAACGCGGGCACGGGGGCATGCATTTCCCCCCCCTCCCATGAAAAAAAAAGCTAAAGAAATAGAAGCATTGGGACGCAAACGCCCTTTTTGGGGCCTTGCCCCCCCGCACTTTTCCGCATTTCCCCCGAGCCCGGGGGACCCGGACCCTATTTAAAATATGCAGACAGACTGGGCAACCAAATTTTGGATGTGTGTGGCACTGGAATTTTTGGCGACACCACGGCCCGCAAGATGGGGAAACCCCGCTTGTACAGAGCCAAGTTTGTCGCCTAGAAACAGGTTCAGTGTTTGGGCCCAAAAATCACCCCCCCAAAAACCATTTCCCAAAAAAAAATTTTATATAAAAACATACCCCACAGTAATTTGCCGGGTCCCCTCCACAGCGCAAAAACAAAAAACCCCACCCAAAAAAACCAGAGAAAGCGCGCACGCGCCCCATGCATACCCCCCCTCCCCTGAAAAAGAGCTAAAGAAAAAAGAAGCATTGTTTACGCAAACGCCGTTTTCGGGACCTTGCCGCCCGCACTTTTTCCCCATTCCGAGCCCGGGGCCCGCAGGACCCCCATTTTCCAAAAACTTTGCAGGGGCAGAATGGACCAAAAACCCTTTTTTGGGTGTGTGTGGGACTGGAAATTTTGGCGGCCCACGGCCCGCAAGATGGCAAACCCCCCTTGTAAAAGAGCCCAAATTTGTCGGGTAGAAAAGAGTACAGTGTAGGCAAAAAACACCCCCACCAAAACCATCCAAAAAAAATTTCATTAAAAAACAACACCACAAATAAAAACTGGGGCCGGGGTTTTCCCCCCACACGCGCAAAAACAAAAAACCGCACACACAAAAAAACCCGAGAACCCCGCCAAAGCGGCATGCATACCCAACCCCCCCCATGAAAAGGGGCTAAAAAAACTAAAAAGCAAATTTTGACGGGAAAAAGCCGTTTTTGGGGGCCTTGCCGCCCCGCACTTTTCCGCCTTCCAGAGCCCGGGGCACCCGGACCCTATTTTTACACTATGGGAGACAGACCCGGACAAACCCTTTTGGATTTTGTGGGGGGGGGGAACTGGAAATTTTGGCGACACCACGGCCCGCAAGATGGCAACCCCCCCTTGTAAGAGCAAGTTTGTCGCCATAAACAGAGTTCAGGGTAGGGGAAAAAAACACCCCCCACAACAAACCCTCCCAAAAAATAATTTTTTATTTTAATATTTATACACCACAGTAAAAAGCCCGGGGCCCTCCCCCACGCGCAAACACAAAAAACCCCACAAAAAAAAAACCAGAGAAAAGCGCGCCCCCGCGCGCATGCAAAACCCCCCCTCCCATGAAAAAAGGCTAAAAAACTAGAAAAAAATTTTGACGCAAAAAGCCGTTTTCGGGACCTTGCCCCCCCGCACTTTTCCGCATTCCAGAGCCCGGGGGAGCAGGGGGCCCTATTCTACACTATGCAGACAGACTGGACAACCTTTTGGATGTGTGGGCACTGGAATTTGTGGGACCCCAAGGGGCCCCCAAGATGGCAAAAACCCCCCTTGTACAGACCAAGTTTTTGCCTAGAAACAGGGGTACAAAGGGAGGCAAAAAAACACCCCCACAAAAACCATCCAATAAAAATTTCATATAATTTTCATACACCCAGTAATTTTGCCCGGGGTTTCCCCCTCCCCACGCGCAAACACAAAAAAAACCGCACACACAAAACCCAAAAAAAGCGCGCACGCGCGCATGCTTTCCCACCCTCCCATAATAAGAGCTAAAGAAAAATAGAAGCTTTTTGAGCAAAACGCCCTTTTCGGGACCCTTGCCGCCCGCAAATTTTCCCCGGGGTTCCCCCGGGGCCCGGGGCGCAGGACCCTTTTTACACTTTGCCGGAGACTGGGCAAACCATTTTTGGGGGTGGGGTGGCCCTGAATTGTGGCGACCCCCCAAAGGGGCCCCCCAAAAATGGCCCAAACCCCCTTGTACAGAGCCAAAATTTGTCGCCTAGAAAACGAAGTACAGTGTAGGCAAAAATCACCCCCACAACACCATCCAATTTAATTTAAATTTTATATAATATCAAAACAACCCAGTAATCCCGCCGGGTCCCCTCCAAAGCCCCAAACACAAAAAAACAAAAACCACAAAAACCCGAGAAAAGCGCGCCAAAGCGCGCATGCATACCCCCCTCCCATGAAAAAGAGCTAAAGAACCCCAAAAAAGCATTGTGCGGGAAAAAAGCCGTTTTCGGGACCTTTGCCCCGCACTTTTCCGCATTTCCAGAGCCCCAGGGGAGCAGGACCCTATTCTACACTATGCCCGACAGACGGAAAAACCCTTTTGGATGTGTGTGGAAATGGAAATTGGGGGCGACACCAAAGGCCCGCAAAGATGGCAACCCCGCTTTTACAAGCCAAGTTTGTCGCCTAGAAACAGGTACCGTGTAGGCCAAAAAAACCCCCCCCACAACACCTTTCCCAAAAATAATTTCATATAATTTTATACACCCCAGTAATCTGCCCGGGGCCCCTCCCCCAAAGCGCAAACACAAAAAAACCCCCACACAAAAAACCCGAGAACGCGCGCACGCGCGCATTTATACCCACCCTCCCCTGAATAAGAGCAAAGAACTAGAAACATTGTGACGCAAACGCCGTTTTGGGACCCTTTTTCCGCCCGACTTTTTCCCCCATTCCAGAGCCCGGGGGGCAGGACCCCATTTTTACAATATGCAAAAACCCGACTGGGCAAACCCTTTTTGGGGTGTGTGTGGCACTGGAATTGTGGCGACACCCCCGGCCCGGGAAGATGGCAACCCCCCTTGTTAAAAAGAGCCAAGTTTGTCCCCCTAGAAACAGAGTACAGTTTAGGCAAAAATCACCCCCCCAAACCATCCAATAATAAATTTTTATATAATTTTCAAAACACCACAGTTAAAACTGCCGGGGCCCCTCCAAACCTTTGCCAAAAACAAAAAAACCGCACACACCCCCAAAAAACCCGAGAACGCGCGCCAAAGCGCGCATTGGGGATACCCCCCCTCCCATGAATAAGAGCTAAAGAACCCAGAAACATTGTGACGCAAACGCCGTTTTCGGGGGGCCTTGCCGCCCGCACTTTTTCCCCATTCCAGAGCCCGGGGGGAAAAGGCCCCCATTCTTAAAAAATATGCAGAAAAGGGGCTGGACAAAACCCTTTTGGATGTTGTGGACTGAATTGTGGCGACACCACGGCCCGCAAGAGGCCAAAACCCCCCTTGTAAGAGCCAAGTTTGTCCCCCTAGAAACAGGTACAGTGTAGGCAAAAATCACCCCCCAAACACCCTCCAAAAATAATTTCAAAAAAATATCATACCAACCCCAGTAATCTGCCGGGGTCCCCTCCACCCCCGCAAAAACCCAAAAAACCCCCAACACAAAAACCAGAGAACGCGCGCACGCGCGCATGTTTCCCACCCTCCATGAATTTAAAACTAAAGAACTAGAAGCATTGTGACGCAAACGCCCCCTTTTTCGGGACCTTGGGCCCCCCGCACTTTTTTCCCCATTCCAAAAGGCCCCGGGGGAGCGGGGCCCCATTCTAAAACTATGCAGACAGGGCCGGACAACCATTTTGGATGTGTGTGGCACTGGAATTGTGGCGACAAAAACGGCCCGCAAGATGGCAAAACCCCCTTGTACAAGCCAAGTTTTTTCGTAGAAAAAGAGTTTCAGTGTAGGGAAAAATCCCCCCCCACAACACCATCCAAAATAATTTCTATTTAAACATTTCACCAAAAGTAATCTGCCGGGGTTTCCCCCCCACACGCGCAAAAAACAAAAAAACCCCCACACAAAACCAGGAACGCGCGCCGCGCGCATGCATACCCACCCTCCCCATTTAATAAAAAAACTAAAGAACAGAAAAAATTGTGACGCAAACCCCCCGTTTTTCGGGACCCTTTCCGCCCGGCCCCCTTTTCCGCATTCCCGAGCCCGGGGGACCCGGAAACCCCTTTTTACCCCTATGCAGGGCAGGGCTGGACAACCAATTTTGGAAAGTGTGTGGGGACTGGAATTGTGGCGACACCCCCGGGGCCCCCAAAATGGCAACCCCCCCTTTTTACAGAGCCAAGTTTGCGCTAGAAAAAAGAGTACAGTGTAGGCAAAAATACCCCCACAACAACCCATCCAAAAAAATTTCATTTAATTCATACACCCCCAGAAAAAATTTTTGCCGGGTCCCCTCCCCACGCGCAAACAAAAAAACCGCAACACAAAAACCAAGAACGCCCCGCACGCGCGCATGCCTACCCCCCCCTCCCTGAATAAGAGTAAAGAAATAGAAAACCCTTTTTGACGCAAACGCCGTTTTCGGGAAACCCTTTCCCCCCCCGCACTTTTTCCCCAATTTTTAGAGCCCGGGGGAGCAGGGGCCCCATTCTTTCACTAAGAGGGCCCGGGCTGGACCCAAAAAAATTTTGGATGTGTGTGGCACTGGGGGTTGTGGCGGAACCACGGCCCCCCCCCCAAAATTGGGAACCCCGCTTTTTAAAAACCCAAATTTGTCGCCTAGAAACAGAGTACAGTGTAGGGAAAAAAAACAAACCCCCACAACACCCTCCAAAAAAATAATTTTTTTATATAATACATACACCACAGTAATTTTGCCGGGTTCCCCCCCACACGCGAAACAAAAAAAAAAACCCCCACACACAAAAACCCCGAGAACCCCGCGCAACGCGCGCATGGGATACCCCCCCCTCCCATGAATAAAGCTAAGAAAAATAGAAGCAAATTTTGACGGGAAACCGCCGTTTTTGGGGGCCTTTTCCCCCCGCAAATTTTTCCCCATTCCAGAGCCCGGGCACCCGGACCCCATTCTAAAACTATGCAGAAAAGACTGGACAAACCCTTTTGGATGTGTGGGGGCATCAAATTTTGGCGAAAACCCCCGGGGCCCGCAAGAGGCAACCCCGCTTGTTCAGAGCCCAAATTTTTTGCCCTAGAAAAAAAAGAAAAACAAATGTAGGGGAAAAATCCCCCCACCAAAAAACCATCCCCCAATTTAAATTTTATATAAATATCCCTTTCACCCCCAGTAATCTGCCGGGGGGCCCCCCCACACCGCGCAAAACAAAAAAAAACCGCACCACAAAAACCAAAAGAACCCCGCGCAGCGCGCAAGCATAAACCCCCCCCTCCCATGAATAAGAGCTTTAAAGGGGGGGGGGGGGGCTAGAAGCATTGTGACGCAAAAAGCCGTTTTCGGGACCTTTTCCCCCCGCACTTTTCCGCATTCCAGAGCCCGGGGGACAGGACCCTATTCTACACTATGCAGACAGATGGAAAAAACCATTTTGGATGTGTGTGGGGACTGGAATTGTGGCGACAAAACCCCGGGGCCCCCAAATGGGGGAAACCCCCGCTTGTACAGACCCAAATTTTCGCCTAGAAACAAAATTTCAAATGTAGGCAAAAATCACCCCCCCAAACCCCCTCCAATAATAATTTTCATATAATATCCTACCTCCACCGTAATTCCCGCCGGGTCCCCCCACCCGCGCAAACACAAAAAACCGCACCCCCCACCAAAAAACCCGAGAAAGCGCGCCGCGCGCCCTTTCATACCCACCCGCCCCTGAATAAGAGCTAAAGAAAATAGAAGCATTGTGGGCGCAAAAAAGCCCCTTTTTCCCGGGACCTTGGGCCCCCGCACTTTTCCCCCCCCTTCCAGGCCCGGGGCAAAAGGACCCTATTTAACTTTGCCCCCGACAGACGGACCCAAACCCTTTGGAAAGTGTGTGGCACTGAATTGTGGCGACACCACGGCCCCCCCTAAAATGGCAACCCCCGCTTTTACCCAAACCAAAATTTGTCGCCTAGAAACAGGGGTACAGTGTAGGCAAAAATCACCCCCCCCAACACCATCCAAAAATAAATTTTTTTTTAATAACTACACCACGTAATCTGCGGGGCCCCTCCCCACCCCGCAAAAAACCCAAAAAAACCCCACACACAAAAACCAGAGAAACGCGCGCACGCGCGGGATGCATTTCCCCCCTCCCATGAATAAAAGCTAAAGAACTAGAAGCATTGTGACGCAAACGCGTTTTTGGGACCCTTTCCCCCCGCACTTTTCCGCATTTTCCCGAGCCCGGGGGAGCAGGACCCTATTCTACACTTTCAAACAGGCTGGGGCAAAACCCTTTTGGTGGGTGTGGCACTGGAATTTTTGGCGACACCACGGCCCCCAAGATGGCAAACCCCCCTTGTACAAGGGCCAAGTTTGCGCCTAGAAAAAAGAGTACAGTGTAGGCAAAAAAACAACCCCCCACCAAAAAACCTCCAATAATTTAAATTTCATTAATATCAAACACCACAGTAAATCTGCCGGGTTTCCCCCCCACAAAGCGCAAACACAAAAACCGCACACACAAAAAACCCGAGAACGCGCGCACGCGCGGGATGCATACCCCCCCTCCCATGAATAAAGCCCAAAGGAACTAGAAAGGATTGTACGCAAACGGCCGTTTTTGGGACCCCTTTCCCCCCCGCACTTTTCCCCCCATTCCAGAGCCCCGGGGGAGCCCGGACCCTATTCAAACTATGCCCGGGCCCGATGGGCAAACCCTTTTGGGATGTGGTTTGGGAAATGGAATTTTTGGCGACCCCACGGCCCGCAAGATGGCAACCCCGGGTTGTACTGAGCCAAATTTTTTTCGCCTAGAAAAAGAGTTTCAGTGTAGGGAAAAATCACCCCCACAACACCATCCAATAATTAAATTTTAAAATAAAAAAACATACACCCAGTAATCTGCCGGGTTTCCCCCCACACCCCCCAAACACAAAAAAAAACCCCACACACAAAAAACCCGAGAAAAGCGCGCACGGGGCGCATGGGATACCCCCCCTCCCATGAATAAGACTAAAGA
>JASPKP010007454.1:0-7500 GCA_030674155.1 Stramonita haemastoma
AACCAAAATAGACAAGGAAATAGATTTGTTTCACACACACACACACACGATTGCGCTCATCCACTCAGCACGTATACTCGTACGTATATGCATACATTTAGAGTCTTTAAAAAATCCTTCAAAATAGACACAACACACACACACACACACACACACACACACACACACACACACACACACACACAACACACCACACACACACACACACACACACACACACACACACACACACACACACACACACACACACACACACACACACACACACACACACACACACACACACACACACACACACACACACACACACACACACACACACACACACACACACACACACACACACACACACACACACACACACACACACGATTGCGCTCGTCCACTCAGCACGTATACTCGTACGTACATGCATACATTTAGAGTCTTTAAAAAATCATATAGTGTCAAACACACACACACACACACACACACACACACACACACACACACACACACACACACACACACACACACACACACACACACACACACACACACACACACACACACACACACACACACACACACATGCTTATATCAGATACAATGTAACCAAAAACCATTATTTAAGACTTAAAAAAAGAATCCATGAAATGTCAATAAGCAATTTATGTCAGATTAAAATATCTCTATACTTCAGTTCATACTTTATATTTTTAGAAGGAAGATAAGGAAAAAACAACAAACGCAACAGTACCTTATAATAGTATCCATCACCACTGAAAGGAATTAAAATATATACGCTAAAAACATACAATCAAACAAAAGAAAAAAGAAAGGGAAAGAAAAAACAAAAAAACACAACACACACACAAAAAACTTTTTAAAAAATAATACATAATAATAATAAAAACAAAATTTTAAAAACAAACAAACAAACAAACAAACCAAAACAACAACAAAAACCAATCCACACGGATTATATGTTAGAAGGAAGAAAAGAAAAAAACAAAAGCAACAATACCATATGATAATATCCATCACCACTGAGTGGAAATATCATAAACAACGTACGCACATGCACACATTTAAGGTTTTTAAGAAAAATCATATAGTATCAAACAACAGTTTATATCAGTTACAATGTCACCAACCATTATTTAAGACTTACGAAAAAAGAATCCATGAAATGTCGATAAGCAACTTATGTTAGATTACAATACCTCCATACTTCAGTTCATATTTATATATTAAGAGGAAGAAAAAGAAGAAAAAACACGCAACAATACCATATGATAATACCCATCTCAACTGAGAGGAAATAACATATACACTAACAAACATACCAACAAACAAAAAATAACAAACAAAACAAAAGCAACGAAAAACCAAACAAACAAGAGAAACAAAAACCCAAAACAAAACAAAACAAAAGCAAAAAACAAAAAACAAAAAACTACTAAAAAACACAAAATTGGGAGGGGGGTGGGAACAGATGGGAAGGGGAGTATCAAGGAGGAAGGGTGAAAACACAAACAGCAAACAGAAGAATTATAATAATGATTTATGATTATATTAATAAATAAAATCCCTACACATATGAGCAAAAACAAACACACACGCACACACAACAACAACAACAACAACAACACAACAACAACCAGAACAAAAAAGTAAGGCCTTATCCACTAATCAAAATAATGTGAATATAATAGTGCTAATAGTCCCATTAGCAAAAATAATAAATAAATTTAAAAAACATTTATACTGAAACGTTTGAACTGGGTAAGAAAAAAATGCTCCAATCTAGTCATCAGATCAGTGGTTTGGTTTTCTCCTTTTGAATTTGCAGAATATACACGTGTTTACATACATCTCTTATTCCCTATTCTGTCCATAAATAAATTATTTTTAAAAAATTTTAAAAGTCTTTCTCCTCCTTTTCCCCCTTCCACATACATATATAGCAAGCAAGTTGTAGACTTTTCAGTCACAGTAAACCACATATGAACGATTTTCCAGAGTGAGCAGAGAGTACCAATATCTTTAGTCTGTTCTAAATATGGTTGATTGGATTCATGTTTAGTTCTTAAACATTTTTGCATAAGCGCATTAAGTGATTTTTCAACTGATTTTTTAACTGAATTTTATTTATGATACATTTTAAATGTTTTGGGAGCTTGTTCCATAAATCACTACCTGAATATAGGAAGCTTGTTTTGTAAAGATTGTTTCTGGGTCTGGGAAATATTAGTAGATGGTTATGCCTGTGTTCATTAATTTTGAATCTATTGATGATCTTGGGAGGGGCATTTCCATTGACAACTTTTTGTACAAATAGAGCTTTAATGAAGTAAAGCCTGTTTTGGAATGTAAGAATATTTGTTTGCTTAAATAATCATTGATGGTTAGGGAGCTTGCTTTTAATAGGACAAGTTTTAGTGCTCTTTTATATAATCGATGAATGAATTTCAAATTGGTTTCACTACAGTTGTCCCAAAGAGATTAGGCATAGTCAACTATAGGCAAGATGTGTCCACAAAAAAAGAGTTTGCGTGAATGATCATCTAGAAAGTGTTTTATTTTTGATAGCTGGCGTACCTTGTTTGTTAGATGTTTTCCTAATGCCATCACATGGTCAGTCCAAGTAAGATTTTTGTTGATAATTACACCCAGAATCTTGTGTGAGTCAACGTCTTCAATAATTTTTTGATCTATCAACAGAGGTTGAAATTTACTTTTCATTTTTTGCCTCTTTTGTCTTGCTAGTACGTACATACTCTTAGTTTTTTGTGCATTTAAGGACATATGGTTTAATTGAGTCCAAGTAATCAATTTGTTGATATTGTTTTGAAGTTTGAGTGTCAGTCTGTGGGGGTCAGTATCACTACAATAGAGGGATGTGTCATCAGCAAACATTTCACAGCTACAATCTAGAAATAAAGGTAAGTCATTTACATATATTGAGAACAAAAGAGGACCCAATATTGATCCTTGTGGTACTCCATATTTAATAGATACTAATTCTGATGTTTGATTATTTGCATTTACCAGCTGCTGTCTATCTAACAAAAAAACTTTTAAAAGATTGATTATTTCAGGTGTTAGTTTATATAGGTGAAGTTTACGCACTAGCAAGGAGTGATTAATTACATCAAATGCTTTTTCAAAGTCAACAAAAATTAGGCCTGTATAGTTATTTTCATTTATGTTGTGTAAGAGACTGCCTGAAAGTTGAGTTAGAGCTGTGTGACAAGAATAGTTTTTACGAAAGCCTGACTGATCTTCATTTATTAGATTGTTGTTAACAAAGTAGGAATATAAAGATTTTTGGATATGTTTTTCGATGGGTTTAGATAAGACCGATAGGATTGAAATTGGTCTGTAATTTGAAGGACAAGAAGAATCTCCAGATTTGTGGACTGGTATGACTTTTGCTCTCTTAAATATCAGAGGAAAGTTGTTTTTATCTATGCACAAGTTATATAGATATGTCAGTGTTTCAACTATAATAGGACCAGAAAGTTTCAATATTTTTCCATCCAGATTGTCAAGGTCACGTGTTGTGGAATTGTTTTGGAGAGACAGACTTTCCAACACATCTTTAATTGTCATTGGCAATAATTCAAACGGGAAATTAATTTCTTTTGATTCAATGTATTGTTCTAAGTATTGGAGATCATTTTCATTTGACTTATCACATGATATGACTTTAGTAGCGATGTTTGAGAAATGGGTGTTCAGTTCATCAGCTGTTCTGTCTTTAACTGTCTTTTGGCTTTTTGATATAGATCTATTACATAAAATATTGATGGCTTTCCATACCTGGCGAGAGTCAGTAGTTGTGATCAACAGTTTTTGAAAGTAGTCACGTTTTGATCTGCGTTTTAGTGAAGTTACTTTGTTTCTTTGCATTTTAAATTCTTCTTTTGTACCATGGGTTTTCAAATAGTCTCTTAAGCCCATATAAGACTCTTTGTCTTTTGTTATCCAAGGAGGTTTATTTTTTTCTTTAACTCTTTTTTTGATGAAGGGGGCATGCCTATCATACACTGAAATAAATGTGGTAATCCAGAATTCTGCAGCTTCGTTGGGGTCTCTGATTTGATACATGTCTTGGAATGGCGAGTTTATCAAGTCTGAAAGAAAGTCTTGTTCATTGAAGTTATTAAATTTTCTGTAAAAGATGGTTTTATGTCCTACTTTGGGAATTTTGACACGATGTTTAAACCAAGTAAAACACACAGAATTGTGATTGTGAAGTAATAATAATAATAAGACATGGAATTTATATAGCGCTATATCTTGTAAAAACAAATCAAAGCGCTTGCACTCGACCCTCACAACAAACAACCAATGACAATAAGTAATTCTAGCAAATACGAAAGCACACACGCGCGCGCGCGCGCACGCACACACACACACACACACACACACACACACACACACACACACACACACACACACACACACACACTCATAGAGTGATTGTATGTTCGGTTTTTTGTGTTTCTGGTGTGGTGGAGACATTATATACTTCTGTGGTATAAGATAGTGTATGATATTATTATTGGATGCGTGTTGTAGGGGTCGTTATTGTCTAAACTGTACCATGTTTCTTTGCAAAAAGCTTGGTTATGTACATGTGGGGTTGCCCTTTTCGGGGCTGTGTGGCGCCATAAATACAGTGCCAAAGCCTCAAAAATCGTGGGCAAGTTTGTATGCATAGAGTAGAATAAGGTCTTGGTGCCACAGTCCCTATAACTGAGCTAATGCGCGGGTGGTAATGGGCCGAAAACCGCGTTTTCGTCACATCTTTTGAGATGGCCTGCAGCTTATTCATGGGAGGGTGTGTATGCGTGCACGCAAGCGTTCGTTCGCTGACGTTTGTATGTGCGGTTCTTTGTGTTTTTGCGTGTGGCGGGGACCATACAGTTTGCTGTGGTGTATCATATTGTATGATATTATCATTAGATGTGTGTTCTGGGGGTCATTTATTCGTACACTGTACCGTGTTTCTTTGTGACAAACATGGCTATATACCAGTGGGGTTGCCATCTTCGGGGCTGTGGTGTCGCCACAAATACAGTGCCACACACCTCAAAAATGGTTGTTAAGTTTGTATGAATAGAGTAGAATACAGTCTTAGTGCCGTGGTCTCTGTAACTGCTTGGTGCCGTGGTCTCTCTAACTGCGCAAAAGTGCGGGTGTCAGGGCCGAAAGCTGCGTTTTTTCGTCACATCTTTGGAAATGGCCTCTAGCGTATTCATCGGATGGTGTGTATGCGTACACACGTGCGTCCGTTCGCTGGTGTTTGTATGTGGGTTTTTTTGTATTTGTGCGTGTGGCAGAGACCCTACAGTTTGTTGTGGTGTGTGATATTGTATGATATTATTTTTGGATGTGTGATGTAGGGGTTATTATTGCCTACATTGTACCATGTTTCTTTGCGACAAACTTGGTTATGTACAAGCGGGGTTACAATTTTCGGTGCTGTGGTGTCGCCACAAACACAGTGCCATACACATCAAAAATGGTTGGCCAGCTTGTATGCATAGGGTAGAATACGGTCTTGGTGCCGTGGTCTCTGTAACTGAGCAAATGTGCGGGTGGCAAGGGCCCGAAATCGGCGTTTGCATATTTTTCGAAATGCGCCTTTAGCTTATTCATTGTGTGGTTGGGGAGGGGGGGGGGAGTATGCACATACGCTGGTTTTTGTATGTACGTTTTATGTGTGTGTGTCAATGTGGTGATGCTGTGGTGCATGATATTCTATATTATTATTGGATGTGTATAGTAAGGGTCATTACTGCCTACACTGTACCATGTTTCTTTGCAACAAACTTGGTTGTTTACAAGCGGGGTTGCCATCTTCGGGGCTGTGGATTCGCCACAAATTCAGTGCCACACACCTCAAAAATGGTTGTTAACTTCGTATTCATAGAGTAGAATACGGTCTTGGTGCTGTGGTCTCTGTAACTGAGCAAATGTGCGAGTGGCAAGGGCCCGAATCCTGCGTTTTTGATCACATCCTTGGAAATGGCCTGTAGCTTATTCATGAGAGGGTGTGTATGCGTGCGCGCGTGCTATGTTCGCTGGTGTTTGTAAGTGCGGTTTTTTTGTGTTTGTGCGTATGGTGGAGCCCTTACAGTTTTTCGTGGTGTATGATATTGTATGATATTATTTGATGTGTGTTCTTGTGGTCATTTTTTGCATACACTGTACCATGTTTCTTTGCAACAAACTTGGTTGTGTACAAGCGGGTTGACATCTTCGGGACTGTGGTGTCGCCACAAATACAGTGCCACACACATCCAAAATGATTGTTAAGCTTGTATGCATAGAGTAGAACACGGTCTTGGTGCCTTGGTCTCTGTTTGTGCGGAAAAGTGCGGGTGTCAGCGGCCCGAAACCTGCGTTTTCGTTAATCTTGGGAGATGGCCTGTAGCTTATTCATGGGAGGGTGTGTATGCGTGCTCGAGTGCGTGCCTTCGCTTGTGTTTGTATGTGCGATTTTTTGTGTTTTGTGCGTGTGGCGGAGACCCTTCAGTTTGCAGTAGTGTATGATATTGTATGTTATTATTATTTGATGTGTGTTGTAGGGGTCATTATTGCCTACACTGTACCATGTTTCTTTGCGACAAACTTGGTTAAGTACAAGCGGGGTTGCCCTCTTCGGGGCTGTGGTGTCGCCACAAATACAGTGCCACACACATCCAAAATGGTTGTTAAGTTTGTATGTATAGAGTAGAATACGGTCTTGGTGCCGTGGTCTCTGTAACTGCGCAATTGTGCGTGCGGCAAGAGCCCCAAAACGGCGTTTGCATCTTTCGAAATGCGCCTTTAGCTTATTTATGGTGTGGTTAGGGAGGGTGGTATGCATGCACGCTGGTGTTTGTATGTACGTTTCTGTGTGTGTGTGTGTGTGTGTGTGTCAATGTGGTGATGCTGTGGTGCATAATATTGTATGATATTATTATTTAATGTGTGTTCTGGGGGTCATTTACGCGTATACTGTACCATGTTTCCTTCCGACAAACTTGGCTATGTACAAGCGGTGCTGCCATCTTCGGGGCTGTGGTGTCGCCACAAATACAGAGCCACACACCTCAAAAATGGTTGTTAAGTTTGTATGCATAGTGTAGAATACGGTGTTTGTGCCGTTGTCTCTATAACTGTGGAAATTAATCGACTTTAACGAAATTCGAACTCAGGTCAGCAGATCACGAGCGCATCACTCCTTGCCACCAGGCTATCCCGTCCCCTTGTGTGTGTGTGTGTGTGTGTGTGTGTGTGTGTACGTGTGTGTGTGTGTGTGTGTGTGTGTGTGTGTGTGTGTGTGTGTGTGTGTGTGTGTGTGTGTGTGTGTGTGTGTGTTTAGCTTTCTTCAATTTACGTATCTTCACTCATAGTGATATTAGACGAAAAACAAAAGTAAATTAAAATTAATTGTGTCACTTGTGTGCGTAAGTGTGTATGTGCGAGTATGTGACTATGTATGTCAGTGTACATGCCTAC
>JASPKP010007455.1:0-2500 GCA_030674155.1 Stramonita haemastoma
ATAACAACAACATAGGAGATTGGTTCCGAGCCACAATTGGAGTACGCCAAGGATGTCTGCTCTCTCCCACCCTCTTCAATGTCTTCTTAGAAAGAATAATGGCTGATGCACATGAAAAGCATAAGAGAACAGTCAGCACTGGAGGCAGAACAATCACAAACTTACGTTTTGCTGATGACATCAACGGCCTAGCTGGAGAAGAACAAGAGCTAGTCAGCCTGGTAAAATACCTTGATGAAGCCTCGTCAGCATATGGCGTGCAAATCAGTACAGAGAAAACCCAGCTGATGACAAATAGTGCCAAAAGCATCAGCAATGACGTAATTTTAGATGGTAAGAAAAAAATCGAGATTGTCCGTAGCTTCAAATATCTGAGAGCCATGATATCAGATGAAGGATCAAAACCTGAAATTCTCTCCAGGATAGCCCAGACCACAGCTGCAATGACCAAACTGAAAGTCCTCTGGAATGATAAGAGCATCGCCATCAGCTTCAAGATCAGACTGATGCGTTCCCTGATCATGTCCTGTTTTTCTGTACGCATGTGAAACATGGACCATAACAGCAGACATTGAAAGAAGGATACAGGCAATGGAGATGACATTTCACAAACTCCTTGGCATTTCATACAGAGATCACATCACTAACGAAGAAGTGAAAAGTAGAATAAGAAACACCATCGGTCCATATGGAGAGCTCCTAACTACAGTGAAAGTGGTAGGTGCACGTCACACAACCATCTGGACTGGCCAAGACAGTCTTACAGGGAACAGTAAGTGGAGGGAGACGAAGAGGCAGACAGAGAAAACAAATGGAAAGACAACATCAGAGAGTGGACAGGCCTTGGGTGGAAGGATCTACTACGGAGAGCAGAGGACCGTGGGGAGTGGAGGAAGCTGGTTGCAAAATCTTCATTGTGCCCGTCACGGTCCACGGGACTACGGGACAGGTGAAGATGAAGAAGTACCAGTAAATTATATTGTTGTAAACATCACATTTTTGTATTGTTGTAATAACCAGTAACTATATTGTTGTAAACATTATCTTTTTGTATTGTTGTAAGTATCAGTAATCTATATTGCTGTAAACGTTAGATTTTTGTATTGTTGCAATAACCAGTCAATATATTGTAAACATTAACTTTTTGTATATTGTAAGTACCAGTAATTTGTGACGTCCACCACATGAAAAGTCGCATTGCACCAGAGGCCAATTTTTAGTTATTGACATTTTATTAATCTACAATGAAATGGCTATACAATAGAAAAAACAGATTGAAAATCGGACAATTCTGTGAAAAGTTATTACAAGTTGAAATGATAGACTGCAGGGATTGACAAAACGAGAAATGGACAAGTTTAGCATCATAATAAATGGTCAGAATGAGGGCTGGGGCATTTTTAAAGCACGTTTAAAAGAAAACGGATCCAAAATTATGACTTGATATTTCATTACAAGGTAGAAAAATGGCTATATTGTAATAATCAGTCCAAATCTGAAAATTGCCAATTTGACCCTATCTGCCTTTAATGGCTTCTAGCAGGAAAGTGGGTTATGTGGTAATCGACTCATTTCGTGGTGGAGCGTCACATTTATATTGTTGTTAACATCAGATTTTTTTTATAAATGTAATTACCAGTGATTGATATTGTTCTGAACAGCTTTTTTATTGTTGTAAGTACCAGTAATTGATATTGCTGTTAACATCAGCTTTTTGTATGGCTGTAAGTACCAGTAATTTGTATTGTTGTAAACATCAGATTTTTGTATTATTGTAATACGTAATATATGTTGTAACTCTTTTATTGTAATACATAATACTGTTGTTAACGTCAGCTCTTTTTTTTTTTAAATGTAAGTACCAGTAATTGATATAGTTGTTAAGAGCTTTTTATATTGTTGTAAGTACCAGTAATTCATATTGTTGTAAATCATCAGATTTTTGTATTGTTGTAATAATCAGTAGATATATTGTTGTAAGCATTAGCTTTTTGAATTGTTGCAAGTGCCAGTAATTTATATTGTTGTTAACGTCAGCCTTTTTTTTATTATTATGTAAGTACCAGTAATTGATAATAGATGTTAACAGCTTTTTATACTGTTGTAAGCACAGGTATTCTATATTGTTGTTAACATCAGCTTTTTGTACTGTTGCAATAACCATTAACTATATTGTTGTTAACATCAGCTTTTTGTATTGCTGTAAATACCAGTATTTTATATTGTTGTTAACATCACCTTTTTCTATTGTTGTAAACATCAGCTTTTTTGTAAGCATAATATTGTTATTGTTTAAGTATAAGGTTTAATATTCTTGTAAACATCGTTATGCGCCACACACACACACCACACACACAACACACACACACACACACACACACACACACACACACACACACACACACACACACACACACCACACACACACACACACGCAGGGTACGGGATAGCCTAGTGGTCAGAACATTGCGCTGGCATTTTGACGACTCGAGTTCGATTC
>JASPKP010007455.1:7500-12781 GCA_030674155.1 Stramonita haemastoma
TATTTCGTGTGAACATAGATATCTGGAGTTTGTGGTGAACATGGCGGAAATTTCACGCAAAAAAAGATGTGACGAAAAGTATTACGCTGTGACAAAAGGGAGAACGGTGGGGATATTCACGACCTGGAATGAGGCAAGTGAATCCGTTTTAGGATATCACGGAGCAGCACACAAAGCATATGACAGTTTAGAAAAAGCAATTGAAGCGATGAAGCAGTCGGGGGTTATGTGTCCGTCTGTATATGGAGAAACCAAATGGGAAACGAACAGTAAGAAGGAAGAAGACAACGAAGAAGACAGAACTGATGAAGAAGAAGACGACAACCCACAAGAAAATAACAGAAACGACTTAACGAAGGGGGCGAATGGACAGTCATGCATATGCAGTACAGCAGTGGCAGGACGTACCTTGAAGTGCAGTGAGTGTTGTAAAAAAAAAATCCACTGGGCCTGCACCTCACTACCAACATACCAGATTTATGTTTTTGCTAAATCTTCACGGCTTTATACATGCCCACGCTGTGCTGAGGCCAAATTTGCCTCTGAACAGGTTTTAGAAGAAATGGAGAGACAGACAGAACTGATACATGACGCAGACCAAGAAATGACGTCAGGCAAGGAAAAAAGATCATATGTAGATGATAACAAAACAATCTTTGAAGCTAGAATCAGTGAACTGAAGGCAATGGTCTGTAACCTAGAAAAAGCAATCAGTACAATGGCAGAACACATGTACTCCTCCTTCAGTGAGTTGAAAGGCCAGAGCAGACCATGGTATTACACAGAACCTGAAAACACCAATGCTGCAGGTTCTAAAAAAGATCTACATGAACCACCAAAAGACACCACGCCGAAAAGTAAGGACAATCAAAAAAGAAAGCGAAGAACTGCAAAGAAAGCCCTCAAACAAAAATCGAGACAAGACAGCCCGAAAAGGATGGAGAAAATCGAGAAAACAACAACAACCTTGACGGAAAATACATCAATACCTATCTTAGAAAACAGTCTCCCTCTACTGGATTTAGATCTATCCAAAGACGAGTCCAAACGAGAAGACCTGAACTGTGTTACAGATGATGATGATGGAATCCAGAACTCAAGTACTGAAGAAGAAGTAGAAGAAGAAGAACTTGGTGAAAGTGATTTCGAGGAAAATATAACATCAAGCAGTCTTCCATATGTACTGATGATACATGACTCTGTACTGGATGGTATTGACGCCGAACGACTCGGAAAATCGTATGGACTGGCCATCAGGAAGAAAAAGGCATTCACAATTAATGACTGCGAGAAGGAAATAGACAAAATCAAGGCAACCCCTGAAGTAGTACTGATTCACTGTGGTTTAAACAACTTAAAGATTGAAACAGCGGAAACAGTGAGCCAGAAGATGATTCGGGTAGTCAAAAAGATCAATGAAGACTTCAAGGACACTCAAATAGTCATCAGTCAGGCCATTCCTATGACCGATAGAGAACTTGAGGCCAAAAGACAATTATATAACGCCTTTATGTTCGGAGAGTGGTTCAGACTGAAAAACATTTCTTTTGGTTTGGATTGATTATGAAACTTGAGCACTTAGTTTACTTTGTAATGAAATGTCAAGGCATAATTGTTGTAAAAACAGCGAAAGCAAGACCTGACAGCCGAGAGAAGACAGGTAGCTCGCAGTCAAAGTTGGGGCGGGAGGCCAACCAGCAAGGCCAGTGGAGACACTTGCCAGGCAGCCACCCTTGACGACAAAAGGAAGAAAGCCTCCATTGGTTTCTTTTGTTCTTGTACCGGTTGTTGGTCGACTTGGCGTGACGCCAACTCGCACCGCGGTTAACGAAGCGAAAGCCAAAAGCGCGGAGAGAACAATAAAAGAGAACAGTAGCAAGACGATAAGGTGTGTTGTGGTAGCCACGGTAATTATCCGTCCGCAGGTTGACCTGGTACTACTTTTACTTCCTGAAAACGTTCAAATTTGAACGTCTTCTCGGCCGGCGGTGCCACCCGAGAGAGACAAAGAGAGAAAGAGAGAGAGAGAGAGAGAGAGAGAGAGAGAGAGAGAGAGAGAGAGAGAGAGAGAGAGAGAGAGAGAGAGAGAGAGAGAGAGAGAAGAGAGAGAGAGAGAGACAAACAGACAGACAGACAGACAGACACAGAGACAGAGACAGAGACAGAGAGAGACAGGGAGAGAAAGAAAGGAGTTTTATCCATTACAATAGCGGTAGAAAAAAAAGGATTGCCTATTCAGTACTCCCGAGGCTACATATGTGACTCTATCACATTGTGGTGGATGAGACGAAAAACTGAAAATCTGATGAAAAGAAAAGAAAAAAAAGGGAAGAGGTGTTTGAGGCCGTAGATCTTATAAGGGTGTAGATTTTGGGTGTAAATGTCTGTCTCATCGGAAAGGGTTTCCACAAAGGCTAGAGAGCTAGCTGCGTGTTAGATTGTCGAAGGGAAAGGAAACAAAAAAAAATGTTGAGGTCGTGTATCAATGTGGCCACCGAAACCCAACGCCATTCCCCCCTCCTATTTGCCCGTTGGGGCCTGGACTCAGACCCACTCTGCTACAAGGCCAAAGACTAAAACAGAAAGTAAAAGCGTTGTAGCGTAACAGGAAAACCAGTGTGAATGGTAAAACAGGAAAAACAAACAACTGAGCTAGAGAGAGAGAAAGAGAGAGAGAGACAGACACAGAGACAGAGACAGAGACAGAGAGAGAGAACAGAGAGAGAGACAGAGAGAGAGACAGAGAGAGAGACAGAGAGACAGAGAGAGAGAGAATAATGCATGCTCGATCAGTTGTATATGTTTTCATCAGTTGTACAATAGCGGTGAAAAAAAACAATGATTCCCTGGTCAGTACTCCCGAGGCTACATATGTGATCCGATCACATTGCGGTTGATGACAGGAAATACTGAATATCTAATCTGGAAAAAAAAAGGAAAAAGATTGAGGTCGTGCATCAAATGAGGCTCTAAAATTTGGTTGTGTAGTATGTATGTATGTATGTATGTATGTATGTATGTATGTATGTATGTATGTATGTATGTATGTATGTATGTATGTATGTATGTATGTATATATGCATGTATGCATGTATGCATGTATGTATGTATGTATGTCTCATCCGAAAAGTGCTTCTGTAAAACGCTAGAGAGCTGGGTGTTAGTCGTTGGGAAAGCGAGAGAATAAGCCCAAGACTAACAGAAAGTGAAACCGCTGGACCGTGACGGGTAAAACCAATGCTATCACCTTTCTGAGCGACTTGCAGGTTGCTTATATTGGGAAGGCGACATTTCCCGGCGTCTGTCCAGGACTCGGTCGTGGGCCGTTCGCGAGGCCTTGCTGGCCCCTTCCCACGCGAGATCTTTCGGGCCGTTCCGTAAATGGGGTAGGGAAAGCCCAACCACCTTTGGTTTGCTCACAGGCGGATTGGCGGCAACTTCTGTCGCTTCCCGACTCCGGGTCTTTTACCAAACAAAAAGAAAAGGTAAAAGTAAAAAAAGAGAGATGATGATAAAGGGAATCTTAGTATATGGTATCAGTGTTTTCATTATCATAGGACGTATGAAAGAGTGAGAGAATGTTTACACAAGAAGAAAGAGATGCCTTGCTGCCAAGGACATGATCAAGGGGAAAAAAAGAACATTGCAAGAGAACATTGGGAAACAAAAGGCCGCTTATCCACCGCTCGGCGTGCGAAGCCACAGCTGTGCCGATGGAGGAGTAAGGAAAGCTAAGAACCCCTTTGCTTTGCTCACTGCCAAATCGGCTGCTGTGGCTTCCCGCCGAAAGGCAGATCGACACATGGCCGGTCCCTTCACGTGACATGGTGGGAAACAAAAGGCCGCTTATCCACCGCTCGGCGTGCGAAGCCACAGCTGTGCCGATGGAGGAGTAAGGAAAGCTAAGAACCCCTTTTGCTTTGCTCACTCCCAAAATCGTACGGGGCTGAGTGGTTTCCCCAGCCAAAAGGGCAGATAAAGACGGGGCCCGGGTCCTTCACGTGCCCATCCCCTGGGAAAAAAAAGGGCTGCTTATCCACCGCTCGGCGTGCAAAGGGCCACAGCTGGGGGCCGAGGGAGGAGAAAGGGGAAAGCAAAAACCCCCTTTGTTTTGCTAAACCCCAAATGGGCCGCGGCTGATTTTGGCTTCCCTCCAAAGGGCAATCGACACATGGCCGGTCCCTTCACGTGACATGGTGGGAAAAAAAAGGGCCCCGCTTATCCACCGCTCGGCGTGCAAAGGGCCACAGCGGGGGCCGAGGGAGGAGTAAGGAAAGCTAAGAACCCCTTTCCCTTTGCTCACTCCCAAATCGGCTGCGGCGGGCTGTTGCTTCCCGCCCCCGGGGTTCTGGGTGCGAAGGCGTAAGGGCATCACTCCCAAAAAAACCATCGACTTTTCGCCGGGCCAAAAGGAACAAAACTCTTTTCAACAAAGGACCAAGTATAGACAGTCAACCCCGGACGATGGAAACAACATTTTTCCCTTTTCTTGGATAGAAACCCGATAAAGGGAAAGGGAAAAAAAGGGAAAGGGAAAAGGGGAAAAACAAAAAAAAAAGAGGGGAAAAGAGAGAGAGAGAGAAAAAGAGAAAAAAAGGGGAAGAAAATTTATAACATGCTCAAGGGAGTTATGTCCATAACAGTGGGCGGTAGAAAAACTATAAACCCCTATTCAGTATTTCCCCAGGCTACATTTTGTGGCTGTTGAGAGGACAAACTGAAAATCTGATCTCGATGGAAAAAAAAAAAAAAAAGGGGGGTGGGTTTGAGGTCGTGGATTCAATTGGTTTTTTTAAAATTTTTGGGTTGCACGCCCCCCCACGATATGAGTCGCTTTTCACGTAATCTACAGTCCTGCAAAGGGGCCATTAAATGCATTTGGGGAATTTAGGCTGTCGAATTTAAGGGTTTGGGGGTTGATTATGAAACTTGAGCCCCTTATTTTACTTTGTAATGAAAATTCAAGGCATAATTGTTTTTAAAAACACGAAAGCAAGACCTCACAGCCGAGAGAAACAGGTAGCCGCAGTCAAAGTTGGGGGGGGAGGGCCCAAACCCGCAAGGGCCCGTGGGGACACTTGCCAGGCAGGGCCCCCCTTGACGACAAAAGGAAGAAAGCCCCCCCTTTGGTTTTTTTTTGTTTTTTGTCCGGTTTTTGGTCGACTTGGCGGACGCCAACTCGCGCCGCGGTTTACGAAGCGAAGCCCAAAAAAACGGAGAGAACTTAAAAGAACAGTAGCAAGACGATAAGGGGGTGTTGTGGGAAACCACGGAATTATCC
>JASPKP010007456.1:0-12778 GCA_030674155.1 Stramonita haemastoma
AAAAAATTTCATGTATGGGTTGGGGAACCCCAGTTTGGGAAGATTGCAAGTGCAATGGTTTAAACCCACTGGGCCCATCCACCCCCCAAATTGTTGAGGTTGTAGTGCGCCTTGAAAAAATGTTTTGGGGGTTTTTCCCTTTTAAAAAGTCTTGCAGAAAAACCCCCTGGAGGGCTGCTGGGACCACAGTTTCATGTTTCTTTTTAAAGCAGTGCGTAAAGTTGTTCTTCCCCCTTTTGACGCAGTTGTTACTAGTCAAGGTTGTCCCCTTTTTCAGACATGTAGAAAAGAAAAATTCTTTAGGGGGACACAGACAGTAACCACAAATTTCTCTGTCGGGTGTGTTGGTGTCGTCTTTTTGTCTGTAGGGGTCCCCTTCCCCTCTCTCTCTCTTCCCCTTCTTTTCTCTTTCTTGTTTTTGTGTTCTGTTCTTGTTCTGTGTCTCTTTTGTCTGTCTGTCGTCTTTTGTCTTTTTGTTGTTGTTTTTGTCTGTCTGTCTTGTCTGTCTGTCTGTCTTCTCTTTTCTCTCCCCTCCCCCTTCTCTCCCCTTCCCCTTCTCTTTTTTCTTCTCTATCTCTGTCTCTTGTTGTTGTTGTTTTTGTCTGTCTGTCTGTTGTCTTTTGTCTGTTGTCTTCTGTCTGTCTTTCTCTCTTCTCTCTTTCTCTCTTCTCTTCTTTTCCTTTTCTTCTTCTCTCTCTCTCTCTTTTCTTTTTTCCTCTCTCCTCCCCTTCTCTCTTTTCTTTTCCTCTCTCTTTTTCTCCCTCTCTCTTTCCCCTTCCAAAAAAAAAATTTTCCCCCCCATAAATTTGGGAGAAAAGTAAAAAAACATTAGATGAAACGGTCCCCCCCCTTTAATGATTTTTTTCCTTAGACAATAAAAGCAGGTTTTTAATTATTATGAACGAAGTATTCCTTTTTTTCTCACTCTGCTGGAGAAAATTCGAAAAAAAAAAAGAAAAACAGTTTAAAAAAAAAAAATAAATGAAAAAATACATATGGAAAAAAAAAATTTTTAGTTTAAAAAAATTTGGGGGTTTTTCCCAAATTTTTCCTTGAAAAAACCTTATTGAATGAAAAGTAAAAGCAAAAAATTGAATGGTTAAAAAAAAGAAAATTTTGGGGAAAAAAATTTCCTAAAAAAGGCTGGGGAATATATTAGTAAATGGGAAAAATAACAAGTTAATGGCAGTTAATTTTTAAAAAAAACCCCAAAAAAATTTATTTTTGGGGAAAGAAAGGATTTCTACCCCAAAAACTTTTCCCGAATGAGGGGATTTTTAATTATGCTTATGGGGCCCCCCGTTCTTCACGGCGATTTTTTTGGGTTCCCCGATCAATTCTTTATTCATAAAATTTTTCTTTTTATTACTGTTATTGTGATAATATCTTTAAATGTTTATAAAAAAAAAAAAAAGTGCTAAAAAGTTAGAAGTAGTTTTTAATTATTCTTTTATGGGTTTTTTTTTTTCGTTGAACATCTTTTTTTTCCCCCTTTTGGCAAGAAAACCGTTAACCCACACCATTTTTAAAAACCCCCCCTAAAGTTTTAGGTAAAAAAGGGATTCAAAAA
Organism: Stramonita haemastoma; assembly: GCA_030674155.1. Lineage (NCBI taxonomy): Eukaryota > Metazoa > Mollusca > Gastropoda > Neogastropoda > Muricidae > Stramonita > Stramonita haemastoma. Next base: position 1,571 of record JASPKP010007456.1, read on the forward strand.
ACGAAAAAAGGTACAGGGAGAGGTGTCTCATATCCTGGGGCGATCGTAGGGAAGCGGGGGGCAGAGACCTAAAATTCCTAGTGGGCCAGTGTTGGGGGGGAGCGCCCCTCTCCTCTCCCTCGCTGCTTTCTTTACCCTGACCCAAAGAAGGCCGGGGACCCCAAACAGCTGGGTAAAATTTTTGGGGCTGTTTGAAACCAAGGCACGCAAGCGTCACTTACCCCCCCCATTAGTAACCACGTTCGAAAGTTTAAAAACCCTAGTTTGGGGGAAAAAGGGGGTGCTCTGAGATTGGGTAACCCCCCCCCCAAACATTAAGTTGGGGGGCAAGAATGCAGACACCCAGGTGTTTGAAACAAACCCTTGTAGTTTTAAAAGGGCCGTAAGTGATGTGATGGCTTTAATGGGTACTGCTTTTTGCAGGGCAAATAACTCACGGTACCTTTAGAGAAAAAAATTTTACATAGTCACCCGGTGGAAAAAAAACCCTTTGGTTATGGTTTATTGATTGATTGATTGATTGGGTTGAAATTTATTGATTGATTTTATTGATTGTTTTTTTTTATCGGGGGTAATGGAGTAACCTATTTCCTTTTTTTTCATCCCTCCCCGTGTGTATGAGTTTTTTTAAAATTCATTGTTCCCCGGCCATAGGGGCTGGAGATAGCGGGTTTTAAAAGGGAAAATTGTGGGGTTTTTTTTTAGACACTGGGGCCCCCTCATACCCAAAAAAAATGTGTTAGGGGGTCTTGGGGAAAATTGGATCCCCCTTTTTTGCTGGATCCATTTATGGATGCATTTTTTAGAATTGCTAAAAATTTTGAAAAAAAATGCATGTGTCTGTATCTTGGGGCCCCGGTTGACGCCGGGGGATTAATTATTCGGGGAGAAAATGTGTGGGGGTGTGGGGGGGGGGGGGGGGGGGGGGGGGGGGGGGGGGGGGGGGGGAGAACGGGGCGCCGCGCGCGTTAAAGGGGAAAATAAACAAAACAAAAAAAGATACGCCCCTGAACAAGAAATTTCTTTGAAAAAAAAAAAATAAAACCTTAGCGTAATGCTGTTTTGGGTGTGAAAATATTGTTTGCTGCTTTTGTGTTGGGGTGGGGTGTGTGGTTGTGTGTGGGTGTGGTTGTGTGTGTGTGTGTGTGTGTGTGTGTGTGTGTGTGTGGTGGTTTTTTTTGTGTGTGTGTGTGGTGTTGGTGTGTGGTTTTGGGGTGTATGTGGGGGCAGTGTTTTGTGTGTGTGTTTTGGGGCGCGCGGGGCCCCTGTGTGTCGTGTGTATGTGTGTCGCGTTGTATGCATGGGGTTTAGGTGTTTTAAAAGTGTTTAAAAACTAACACTTAAGTAAACTCGTCAAGGGCTGAAAAGGGTTATCCCAAAAATTGCGGGGTTTTTAGAAACAGCCAAAAAGGGGAAAAAAATTTTTATGTCCTGAAATTCCCAAACAAGCAAAGCTTTTGGTCACAACCTAACACTAGATTGCCCCGACAGGGGGGAACAATGAAAACCCGTGTTAAAAAAAAAACAAAAAAAAACCCACTGTGGTTTGTTTTGAATTCAAGACGAAAACTGGTTTATATTTATATATATTATATAAAATATATTTTTATATATAATATTATATTATTTTTATTATTTTATTTTTAATATACATACACCCCAAACACACACCAACCCAAACACATACACACATATAGAAAAAATTTTACTTTTTAAATGAAAAATAAAAACAAAAAAACCTCCCCCTCTCTCTCTCTCCCCCTCCCCTTCTTCCTTTTTCTTTTCTCTCTTCTCTCTCTCTTTTCCCCTCCTCCCCTCCCCCTCCCCTTTTTTTTTAATATATTATAAAAAATTTACAAAAATTTATTTTACTATTATGTATGTAAAAATATATATATGTATTTACATATAATATATTTTTTTTTTAAAATAAATATAAAAATATATTTATATTTATATATATAACCCTTTTAAAAAAGGACCCCAAAAATTTGGGACAAAGATTCACAGGTGCTTTTTTGTTTTTTTCCTATTTTTTTCCAACATACTTTTTAAAAAAATTTTTTCTTTCTTTTTTGTCTTTGTCTTTTGAGGGCAGCTTGAAAAGGCCACAGGAATATCAAATTTTTTTTTTTAAAATGCAATGGCCCCCCTTCAAATTTGAAATGTGTCTTGCTGAAAAGGAAACCCCCAGCAGGTGGGCTTTAAAAATCACCCCGGGGGGACCTTTAAACCCCCTCCCTCCCCCGGAGCCGAAATCGGTCAGTCGGCCAAAAGGCATGGTTCTTTTCAAAAAAAATCCCTAAAAAAGTCCCCACTGAAAGAAAATTTCCCTATAATTTATTTTCATTTTTTTTTTTTTAAAAAAAAAATTGAATCTTTTTTTTAAATCATTTTCAAAAAGATTTAGAAGTTGGGGGCCTGCGTTGTCTTTCCTAACTAATTTTCCTCAAGAAAAAAAAAAAAAAAAAAAAAAAAAAAAAAAAAAAAAAAAAAAAAAAAAAAAAAATTTTTATATATATTTATTTTGTGTGTGTGTTGTGTTTGTCTTCTCTTCTTCAACCCTGCTTGGCCCGAAATTTTTTTCCCTTTCCCCCATATAGGGGCCCCCCGGTCAATTTTTTTGAATTGGACTTCCGGGGTTTTAAAACGGTAGTGTGATGCGGGGGACGGGATAAACCCAGGGCAGAAAAATTGCGTTCGCCCAAATTGACCCCCCCAGACTTTTTCCCCTTTTTGGGGGGTATTTTTTCCCCTGGAGTTTTAAAATCAGTGCTGACCCCCCCTCCCCCAAACTTTTCGGAGGGGCTAAAAACCAGGGTCCCCTGTGCGAACCCCAAAGCCCAAATTTTTCTTGGAGCATGTTAAATCCTGTTCCGCTTTTGGTAAGTGTAGGGCCCCCGTGTGCCGGTGGGAACCCGATGAAGAGATTAACAAAACTGAAAAACACCTGCATGCAAACATGCATGCATGCATGCCCTGCATGTTTTTAAAGGGATTTTTGTAAAATTTTAAAGTAAAAATATGTATGGGATGAAAAGTATGTATGTAGAAAATTTTTGTAATTTTTTTTGGGTTTTACGATGTATTAGCAGTAGTACGCTGTAAATAAAGCATGTAAAAGTAATTTTTATGCATAATGTGGGTGAATCTGTGTCTGATTTTTTTTCTTGGTGCTATTTTTGAATGCCTCCCCAAATCTAAAAATAAAAATTTTTTTTTGTAAATCGCTGATAAAGTAAGTCAAGAATAGGCTTCATTTTTTCGAAAATCCCTAACATCATCACGACACCCCCCTGCAGGGAAAAATCTTCACAAAAAAAACCCAAAGACGATCTTTAGCAGGGGGGAGACCCCCCAAAACACAAAAATTGACCACCCCGCAGAGACTAAAAAACGCAAAGTGGGATGGGGCCTTTGCCCAAATCCTCAAAACAGAAAAGGGGCCCTTTTTTTCCCCTGTTGATTTCACCCAAGCCCCCCAAAATTTTCTTGTTTTTTTTTAAAAGCCTCCCATTCATTTTTCTAACACAGTCACGGATACTCACAAAGGGGAAAACTAAAACCCCCGCAAAGGTTTTTGCTATAAAAAGCCAGCAACAAACAAAAAAAAAAAAAAAAAGGGGAAAACTAGGTTTTTTTTGCCTGATTAATTTTGGGGGCGAAAAAAGTTTTTGTGTGGGATGTGGTTTTGTCTTTGTTTTGTGTGTGTTGTTGGGGTTTTGGTGTGTGTGGGGTTTTGTGTTTGGGTGTGGGTGTGGTGTGTGGGTTGTGTGTGTGTGTGTGTGTGTTGTGTTGTGTGTCTGGGGGGCTTGTTATTGTTTATAATTTTTTTTTCGGTTTTTTTCCTGTGGTTTTTTTTTTTTGTCTGTCTTTTTGTCTGTATTTTTCCTCTCTCTGTCTTTTTTTTTTTTTTTCTTTCTGTAATTTTTTGTGTTTGTAAACTGTTTTTTGCACCTTTTTCTGTCTGCCCTGCTACCCCTTTTTTCTTTTTGGGTTGGGGGTTTAAAAATTTTTTGGTTTTTGGGGGGGGGTTTTTGTATTTTGTGTGTTTTTGTGTTCCGGGGATGTGTGTGTATGCCCCCTTTTCATGTGTGTGGCACGCATTGTGTGTACCCCGGGGGCCGCAATTTTGGTATGCACGTTTGTGTGTATGCGTGCGAGAAGGAGGACAAGAGAAGCAGAGACGGGGAGACGACAGACAGACGAGACAAAAGGGGGAAACAGAGGGGAAATCGGACATATATATAAAAAAAAAAACCCCAAAAGCAAGCACATGGACATAGAAAAAGTACCAGAAAGGGAGAAAGGTATGGATAAACAAAAAAGAGCAAAGATACTGAATTAAACTCTAGGTAAAAAAATTTTTTCCTTCGAAAAAACTAGAAAAAAAAACACAAAGGGAAAAGCCCGTTAAAAACAAGAAAAAAAAAAGGGGAAAAAAACGTGAGATAAAGAAAAAAAAAGGGAAACAAAAAAACAGGACAAAAATTTTTTACCCTTTTTTTACCATTAAAAAAACCCCTTTTTCCCCCCCCCCCCTATCCCCAAACCACACATTGTCATAGCAACACGGGGAACAAAAGAAAGTACAGACACAAAAAACTACAAAAAAAAGGGAAAAAAATTTAAATTTAAACCCTAATACATCCACAAAACCAAAATCATCTTCACCAAACGTAAATTTAAAAAGTCCTCAAGTGAAAAAGTATCAACCCAGATGCAGCAGGCTAGCGCGCGCGCGCGCCCCCCACACAACACACCAAACCCCCACACACAAAAAAAACCCCAATACACATGACAAAAGCCCCCAAAACACAACCCACACACACACACACACACACACCCCCACACCCCGCCACACAAAATTTCACAAAAAAACCTGAGACCAACGCAGCGTGGGGAAAAATTTGCAGACTAGCAACAAGAGACTGGAATGGGGGATTTCAAAACCAAGTTCCCATAGGATTAAAAGTAAAAAAGACTAGCGTTTTATTCTAAGGTTCACTTTTTTTTTTCTTCCGTAGATTTTAAGCACACGGAAGGAGGGTAATTACCAGGGGTCTGTTTGGGAATGATGTACAAAATGTACACAGCCCGGGGATTAAAAATGATAAAAACAAAATGTGTGTGTTTTTGGGGTTTTTTGTGTGTGTGTGTGTGGGGGGGGGAGGGTAAGTGGGTTGTGTGTGTGTGTTTTGTTGGAAAGGTATAAAGATAGAAAAGGTGATAGAAAATTTTTTGAGATTAAAGGGGGATTGATGGCTAGATAGATAGTAGATAGTAAAAGTTTGATAGAAAATAGAAGATAAAATAGATAAAAAGTAATAGTGATAGATAAAAATTTTGTAGCCGTGGCATTGTGTGGTGGCTTAACCAGAGAGGGGGAGAGAGGGGAGGGAGAGAAAGGGGAGAAAAGAGAGTTTAGGGCTAGCGGTCCCCTTTATCAAAACTTTAAAAGATATGAGTCTTTCAACATAAGGAAGGGGAAACGTTTTTGGTTACAAATGTAATGAAAGTACGAAAATGCAGCATTTGTTTTTCGTAGAAACGGTTTTTGCTTTGGGTGTATAAAAAAGAAATCCTCATCATGACATTTTTGGGTTTTAAAAGTATGTATATTTAGAAATCTTCGATACATTTTTCCCCTTTTTCTGTCATAAAATAGTTTGTCTAGTTGTGTTTTTAGTGGTTAATTATTAAATTTTTTTTTTAAGGGGCCGTTAAAAGTAAGTATATTTAGAGCTTAATTCCCGTTTTTTTCCCCACAATATATTTGTTTTTTTAAAAAAAAGCAATATTGCTTTAAAAAAGGGGTTCAATTCTTTTTTTTTAATTTTGATGGGGGGATCTGGTATTTTGTTTGCGCGGACGAAAAGTAGTCCCCAAATTGAGCTGCAAAAGGGGAAACAAAAAGTCCCCTTTTGGGCTAAAATCTGCCCGATTTTTTTGCAGCTTCGTGGTGCTTTTTTTGAGGTCCGCGCAATATAAAAAATTTTTTAAGGGGGATGTGTGCGTAAGGGGCACCCAAAAAAGAGTCAAAAAAGAGAGTCATCAGGGGGAGTCGCCAGAGAGACGTCGTCGAGAAAAAAGAAGAGGATGAAATAAAAAAAACCCCCCCTAGCGACTGCCCTTCCCTGAGTCTCCTTTTGCCTGGTTGGGGTGTTTTTGTTCCCCGTTTCCCTCCCTGCCCTTTATCCTTCCCTTCCCCCGCACTATACAGTTAGTGTTTGATAGAGAGGAGAGAGAGGAGAGAGAGGGGGAAGGGAGGGAGAGAGGGGGGGGAGGAGGGGGAATAAGAGAGTGGATGGATAGGGGGGAAAAAACGAAATCAACACAAATCAAATTGTTTTTTTTCGAGATAATGTAAGCGCTCTTGTGCTTTTTTTACTTTTATGGATACATCATAATACGAAAATAACATAAAGAGAGAGAGGAAAAGTGAGATATGATGGAAAAGGGGGAGAGAGAGGGGGGAGAGAGAAGAGAGAGAAGAAGAGGGAGAAGAGAGAGGGGGGGAAAAGGCATGCAAAGACACTAGACAGACAGAAGAAAGCCCCCGACAGACAATCTAGACAGACGAAACAAAAATCGACAGAGACAAAGAAAAGAAAAAAAAAAAGAAAAAAAAAAAAACAGACAGAGAGAGAAAACCAAAAAAAAAACGAACAGAACAATTAATCCAAATATAGATATAGAACAGTCCCCCCAGGATACAGAAACACAAAATCAAAATTTGCCCCTGGACTGAGAGCGAGAGTGAGATGATGAAAGAAAATAACAGGGGGAAAAATCCCAATTGTTCCACTGAAAAAAACATGTGGGACTGAACTACCAGTCCCCCCTACCCCAAAACCCCATAGTTTTATCCAATTTCCTCCTTTTTGGGATCAAGCTAAAACCAAAGGGGTTTTAAAGGGGATGGTATAAAGTAAAACTTGATTTTTTTCTTATAGTACCCTGCAAGTGGATCTTAAAAGTTTTAAATACATTTTCCCCCCCTAAAAAGTTAAACCCACAATGGAAATTTAAAAAAATGTGACTTCCCCAAAAAAGGAGTCGCATTCAACAGAGGTCTTTTTTGTTATTGGTTTTTATTAATCTCTTGAAAAGGGGGAAAAAATTTTGAAAAAAAACAGATTGAAAATCGGACAATTCTATAAAAATTTTTTACAATTTTTGAAGTGATAGCTGGGGAAAAATGACAAAACGAAAAAGGGAAAATTTTTTAAAGCGTCATAAAAAATTGTCAGAAGGGGGAGTTGGGTTTTAAAAAAGCATAAGGAAAACAAAATTTTTACTTAATTTTCATTTTTTTTTTTTGAATAAGGGGGCATATTTTTTAAAAAAAAAAAAAAAAATTCAACACTGTAACTTGACCCCCCCTTTTCCCTTTAAAATGGCTTCTAGCGGAAAAGGGGGGTTAAGTGCTAAGGACTTTTTTTTGGGGTGGGCGTCACAATTATCAAGCCCGTTTGTAGTACAATTTTTTTTTTGAAAAATTTTAAATTTTGCTAAAAAACCAATGGGGGAGTGACGTTACCCTTTCCCCCCAAAAAAAAAAATGCAGTTTTTTTTTCCCCCCAGACTCGTGTAAAACCCCCCCCAAAAAATTAATTTATGAACATTTTATTTTTTGTGAAACAAAAACAACGCAAACCCTTTATCCAAAAAAAAAAAGAACAATCAAGTGGACATAAAAAGAAAATTTCGTAAAATTTTTTTCCTTTTGGATGGGAACATCAGATTTTGTTTTTTTAAAAAGCCCTAGATTAAATATACATGTGGGAAAAAATTTTTTTGGGAGGTGTTTTTCCCCCGTTTTTGGGGGGGATGTTCAACCCCCCGGGGGGGCAAAAACCCGCCGTTCTGTTGAATCTTCCCTTAAATTTAATTTCAAATACAGGTCACCCTGACTCACTCATGGTGTCCCCTCTTTTTCCGTCTCCCGTTTTTTTCAAAACCCTAAACTAGATCATTGAGAGAGAGAGAGAGGGGGAAAAGGGGGGAGGGGGAGAGGAGAGGGGGGGAGAGGAGAGAGAGAGAGGAGAGAGAGAGAGAGGGGAGACGAAAAGGGGACAGGAGGACAAAAGAGAGAGAAGAGGAGGGGAGAGAAATATACAGAGAAAAGAGACAGAGACCCAAAAAGGGAAAAAAAGCAGATATAGAACAGAGTCAGAGTAAGAATGGACAGACATAAGGCGGGGTAAAAACAAAGACAAAAAAAAAGAGACCCTAAAGACAGACGAGACAGTCAGAAAAGACAGGGCCAACAGAAAAAAAAAAAAGAAAGAAAAAAAGAAAGAGGAGAGAGAGAGGAGGGGAGGAGAGAAGAGAGGAGAAGAGAGAGAAGACAGAAAACAGAAGACAGAAAAGACCAGACAGAAACAGCAGACAGACAGACAGAGAGAGAGGAGAGAGGAGAAGGAGTGAGAAAGAGAGAGGGGGGAGAGAGAGAAGACAGAAAAGACAGACGAGACAGAGAAGAGAGAGAGAGAAGAAAGGGGGAAAGGGGGAAGGGACAAGAGAGGGTAGAAAAAAAAAAATCAGTCCTTTTTTAGACTCAAACAGATAAAAAAAAGATAAAACAAAAAACAACAAAAAAAGGGCAAAAAATCTAAAAAACCAACTAGAACTAAAATGGAGAAAAAAAAAAAAAAAGAAAAAAAATGGCACAGAAAACCACAAATAAAAATCAAAAAAAAACACAAAACAAAAAACACCCCAAAAACACACACACACACACACAACCCCAAACAACACACCACACACACACACACCCCACACACACCCCCCACTTGGGGTGAGATGAAAAAACCCGGGGCCCCCCGTTTCGAACGCCCCGCAGAAATCTTGCGCACACTTTTAAATCCTTTTTTCCCCTTTTTTTAAGGGGTGGGGCCAAGTGTCCCCGGTTTGGAAAGAGTTTACATTAATTACAAAAACTGCAAAACCAGGGGGACTGGTGAAAAAAAAAGGGGCATGAGTGTTTTAAACCCTTTTCCCGATATAAAAAAATTATTAAAAAAAAAATAAATGATAAACAAAACACTAAAACCACACCACCACACGCCTCCCTCCCCGACACACACCTCCACACAAAACCCCACACCAAACACACACACAACACACAACACACAACACAAAAACACAACCCCAAAACAAAAAACACACACAAACACACACACACAAAACACACAACCCCCAAAACACCCCACACCCCCACAACACACACACAACAACCCACACACACACCACAAAACCACCCCAACCACACAACCAACAAAAAAAAACACACACACAACGGAAAAAAAAACCCCCCTTCAGGGGGGTTTTTCCCCTTTAATTTTCCCTTTGGGGATTTTTTTATACCACGGTGTTGGCCCTTGCAAGAATCTGTGCGGATAAAAACACACACTCCCCAAGACTCGAACGACCCCAATCAACAGGCCCGCTACTCTCTGTGTTTTGGTCTTTTTGGAGTGTGGGGTTTGTGTGTGTGTTGTGTGTGTGTGGGGTGTGTGTTGTTTTTTGGTTTTTTGTTGTGTGGGGTGTGTGTGTGTGTGTGGTTGTGTGTGTTTTGTGTTGGGGTTTTGGGGGTTTTGTGTGTTTGTGTTTGTGTGTGTGTGTGTGTGTGTGTGTGGTGTGTGTGTTTGTGTGTGTGTGTTGTGTGTTTTCTCTTAAAGTTATAACCCGGAGCCCGCAAATGCCCGGGGAAAAACAGCAAGGGATAGAGTCTTTTTGGGGGGGGTTTTTTTTTTGTTTTGTCCCGGGCATTTTTCAAACTACTTTTAGGCAAAAAAGGAAATCGCAGGGGAAAAAGACAGCAGCAGCCAGCACAGCAGCAGCAGCGCAGCCCGCAGCGCAGCAGCAGCAACAGCAGCGCAGCAGACAAGACAATGAAGTGATGAGAGTGGATGGTGGGATAATTGGTGGTTTGGGGGGGGGGGGGGGAGGGGGTTGTGGGGGGTGGTGGGGGTTTTTTGTGGTGGGTTTTGGTTGTGTGTGTGTTGTGTGTGTGTGTGTGTGTGTGTGTGTGTGTGTTGTGTGTGTGTGATTTTTGTGTGTGTATGTGTGGTGTGTGTTTTGGGGTGCGTTAGTGTGAGTGTGTGTGTGTGGTTTTTTTGGGGGTGTGTGTGTTGTGTGTGTGTTGTGTGTGTGTGTGTGTTTGTGTTTTGTTTTGTATGTGTTGGTGTTTTCGCGTGGGGGGTTTTGGGGGGGGGAAAGGGTTTGAACAATTTTTTTATTGTTTTATTAAGGCATGTTTTTCTTCAAAAATAGAATAAAATACCCAAAAATACATAATTGTAACAGGTTTTAAAAAAATCGTTCCCCCAAACCTTTTTGTCGACTGATAACTTTTAACACATGAAAAGCAGAATGATTCCAAAATTTTTTAACAGTAGACACAATTCTTGCCTTTTTTGTTCCCGAGTCATTTGTAGGTGCGAGAAAAGATTAATACAATCCAAATTTGTTTATTTGGGTTACTTTTTCCCCTTAATGTTAACCTAATTTTACCTTGTTTTATAAAACGCTTAGTTTTCTCTGTATTTTCCCCAAAAAGGGTTTAAAGTTTTTTTTAAAGGGTATAATCGAATCTATTAACGCTAATGCAAAAGGGTTTTTTAATTTTTTTTTGGTGAAAAGATTTTCTACAGCCCCCACACATCCTGTGCTTTGAAATCTTTTTTCCCCCGTCCAGGGTTTTTTTTTGAACAGTCCCGTCAGACAAGCACTGTAAATTTTTTTAAATTCTCAGATTTTTCCATAAAAAATTTTTTTTCTTAGAAATTTTTTAAATTTAAGTAAAAGAACAATTTCCTGGGGGTTTAGAGTTTTGCACTTCAAGGAAATTTGGGGTGATTTTAAATTTTTCCAAAACCCGGGCCCCGCATGAGGGGACAGCATTTTTTTTTTAAAAAATGGCACTCGTTCAAATCAACCCCTTTTTTTACTAAGTAGTCATGAGCTACAAATTAAAAAATTTCCCCTCCAAAGTTTTTTTTCGTTTTCCCCCACAAGTCCCCCCCCCCCCCCCATTCTTTTTCCCCCCCAGATGCCTTTGATGTATTTTAACTCTCTCCCCTTTTCAAAAAAAGTGATTAAAATGGCAGGTAATCAGGGGGTTTTCGATCAGGCCCCCTCCCGGGGGTGTTCCACGGGCAAAAATTTTTTTTTGAATCTTACCCCAAAAACCTTTGAATA
>JASPKP010007457.1:0-12776 GCA_030674155.1 Stramonita haemastoma
ATGCATACCCACCCTCCCATGAATAAGAGCTAAAGAACTAGAGCATTGTGACGCAAACGACCGTTCCCCGACCTTGCCGCCCGCACTTTCCCAGTTCCAGCCCATGCACACCCCCCTATTCTACACTATGCAGACAAACTGCAACCATTTGATGTGTGTGGCACTGCAATTGTGGCGACACCACGGCCCCAAATGGCAACCCCGCTTGTTACAAGTCAAGTTAGTCGCATGAAACGTACAGTACCACAAAATCACCCCTACAACACCATCCAATAAATTTCATAAAATCAACACCACCCAGTAATCGCCGGGTCCCCACCACACGCACAAACCAAACCGCCCAGACATAAACATCCAGGACAGCGCGACCGCCGCATACGCACTATCAGGACAAACGGCCAAACTTGAGTTGTGGCACGCAGGGCAACCGCCCCTATTGGACCTTGCAACGCATCCAGTTTCGAGCCAGGGCACCATCCCCCTATACTACACTATGCCAACAACTGGAACACCATTTTATGGATATGTGTGAGCACGCAATTGTGGGCACCACGACCCACCAAACCCAACCCCGACTATTACAGATCAATTTGCGCATAGAAACCGGGTCACTCCCACAAAACAACAACTAACAGCACCATCAACATAATTCAACAATTCCATACACACCACATACGCCCCGTCCCCTCATCAAGCACAAAAACAAACATTGACCGCACAACTTGGCACACCGCGACGCGCGCACCCGCATGCATACCACACCCTCCCATGAATAAGAGCTAAGAACTAGAAGCATTGTGACCAAACGTCCGTTTTCGGACCATTGCCGACCACTTCTTCCGCAGTTCCAGACCCACGGCACACCAACCCCAACTATTTACACATGCAGACAACACGGACAACCATTTGGATGGTAGGCACTGCAATACAGTGCGCACACAACGGCCCACTATGATGGCAACCCCTTCCGGTTACCAGAGCCAAGTTGCGCATAGAAACAGGTACAGTACGCAAACATCACGCCTTACACCCATCCAAATAACTAAATATCATACACCACAAGTAATTGCCGGTCCCCTCCACGCACAAACCAAAAACCGCACACACAAACCCAGCGAACGCCGCTACTCGCGATGCATACCACCCTACACCATGAATAAGAGTAAAGACTAGAAGCATTGTGACCGCACGCCGCATTTTGGACCTTGCCGCCCGCACATTTCCGCAGTTCCAGAGCAACGGCACCGCCCCTATTCACAGCAGACAAACTGGACAACCATTTTGATTTGTGAGCACTGCAAATTGTGGCGACACGGCCCCCAAGTGGCAACCCCTTGTACCAAGAGCAAGCCCAGCGAAACAGGGTACAGTTGTACGCAAAATCACCTACAACACCACCAATAATAATTTCATATATATAACCACAGTAATCTGCCGGGTCCCCCACACGCACAAACACAAAAACCCCACACACAAACACCAGCGAACGCGCGCACCCCATGCATACCCCTCCCATGAATAAGAGCAAAGACTAGAAGCATTGGACGCAAACGCGTTTTCGGGACCTGCCGCCCGCCTTTTCCGCAGTCCAGAGCCCAGGCACCACCCCATTCACACTATGCAGACAAACTGGACAACCATTTTGGAGTTTGTGGCATGAATTGTGGCGAACCACGGCCCAAAGATGCAACCCCGCTTTTCAGAGTCAATTTGTCGCATAGAAACAGGGTACATGACGCAAAATCACCCCTACAACACCACCAAAATAATTTCATATAATATCATACACAAGTAATCTCCGGGTCCCTCACGCACAAACACAAAAAACCGCACACACACACCAGCGAACGCGCGCACGCCGCTGCATCCAGGCCACACCACCCCTTTCTACACTATGCAGACAACATGGACAACTTTTCGATGTGTGTGGCACTGCAATTGTGGCGACACCACGGCCCACAAGATGGCAACCCCGCTTGTTACAGAGTCAAGTTTGTGCATAGAAACAGGGTACAGTGTACGCAAAAATCACCCCTACAACACCATCCAATAATAATTTCATATAATATCATACACCACAGTAATCTGCCGGGTCCCCTCCACACGCACAAACACAAAAACCGCCACACAAACACCAGCGAACGCGCGCACGCGCGCATGCATACCCACCCTCCCATGAATAGAGCTAAAGAACTAGAAGCATTGTGACGCAAACGCCGTTTTCGGGACCTTGCCGCCCGCACTTTTCCGCAGTTCCAGAGCCCACGGCACCACCCCCTATTCTACACTATGCAGACAAACTGGACAACCATTTTGGATGTGTGTGGCACTGCAATTGTGGCGACACCACGGCCCCAAGATGGCAACCCCGCTTGTTACAGAGTCAAGTTTGTCGCATAGAAACAGGGTACAGTGTACGCAAAATCACCCCTACAACACCATCCAATAATAATTTCATATAATATCATACACCACAGTAATCTGCCGGGTCCCCTCCACACGCACAAACACAAAAACACGCACACACAAACACCAGCGAACGCGCGCACGCGCGCATGCATACCCACCCTCCCATGAATAAGAGCTAAAGAACTAGAAGCATTGTGACGCAAACGCCGTTTTCGGGACCTTGCCGCCCGCACTTTTCCGCAGTTCCAGAGCCCACGGCACCACCCCCTATTCTACACTATGCAGACAAACTGGACAACCATTTTGGATGTGTGTGGCACTGCAATTGTGGCGACACCACGGCCCCAAGATGGCAACCCGCTTGTTACAGAGTCAAGTTTGTGCATAGAAACAGGGTACAGTGTACGCAAAAAACCCCTACAACACCATCCAATAATAATTTTCATATAATATCATACACCACAGTAATCTGCCGGGTCCCCTCCACACGCACAAACACAAAAACCGCACACACAAACACCAGCGAACGCGCGCACGCGCGCATGCATACCACCTCCATGAATAGAGCTAAAGAACTAGAAGCATTGTGACGCAACGCCGTTTTCGGGACCTTGCCGCCCGCACTTTTCCGCAGTTCCAGAGCCCAGGCACCACCCCCTATTCTACACTATGCAGACAAACTGGACAACCATTTTGGATGTGTGTGGCACTGCAATTGTGGCGACACCACGGCCCAAGATGGCAACCCCGCTTGTTACAGAGTCAAGTTTGTGGCATAGAAACAGGGTACAGTGTACGCAAAAATCACCCTACAACACCATCCAATAATAATTTCATATAATATCATACACCACAGTAATCTGCCGGGTCCCCTCCACACGCACAAAACACAAAACACCGCACACACAAACACCAGCGAACGCGCGCACGCGCGCATGCATACCACCCTCCATGAATAAGAGCTAAAGAACTAGAAGCATTGTGACGCAAACGCCGTTTTCGGGACCTTGCCGCCCGCACTTTTCCGCAGTTCAGAGCCAGGCACACCCCCTATTCTACACTATGCAGACAAACTGGACAACCATTTTGGATGTGTGTGGCACTGCAATTGTGGCGACACCACGGCCCCAAGATGGCAACCCGCTTGTTACAGAGTCAAGTTTGTGCATAGAAACAGGGTACAGTGTACGCAAAAATCACCCCTACAACACCATCCAATAATAATTTCATATAATATCATACACCACAGTAATCTGCGGGTCCCCTCCACACGCACAAACACAAAAAACCGCACACACAAACACCAGCGAACGCGCGCACGCGCGCATGCATACCCACCCTCCCATGAATAAGAGCTAAAGAACTAGAAGCATTGTGACGCAAACGCCGTTTTCGGGACCTTGCCGCCCGCACTTTTCGCAGTTCCAGAGCCCACGGCACCACCCCCCTATTCTACACTATGCAGACAAACTGGACAACCATTTTGGATGTGTGTGGCACTGCAATTGTGGCGACACCACGGCCCAAGATGGCAACCCCGCTTGTTACAGAGTCAAGTTTGTCGCATAGAAACAGGGTACAGTGTACGCAAAATCACCCCTACAACACCATCCAATAATAATTTCATATAATATCATACACCACAGTAATCTGCCGGGTCCCCTCCACACGCACAAACACAAAAACCGCACACACAAACACCAGCGAACGCGCGCACGCGCGCATGCATACCCACCCTCCCATGAATAAGAGCTAAAGAACTAGAAGCATTGTGACGCAAACGCCGTTTTCGGGACCTTGCCGCCCGCACTTTTCCGCAGTTCCAGAGCCCACGGCACCACCCCTATTCTACACTATGCAGACAAACTGGACAACCATTTTTGGATGTGTGTGGCACTGCAATTGTGGCGACACCACGGCCCCAAGATGGCAACCCCGCTTGTTACAGAGTCAAGTTTGTCGCATAGAAACAGGGTACAGTGTACGCCAAAATCACCCCTACAACACCATCCAATAATAATTTCATATAATATCATACACCACAGTAATCTGCCGGGTCCCCTCCACACGCACAAACACAAAAACCGCACACACAAACACCAGCGAACGCGCGCACGCGCGCATGCATACCCACCCTCCCATGAATAAGAGCTAAAGAACTAGAAGCATTGTGACGCAAACGCCGTTTTCGGGACCTTGCCGCCCGCACTTTTCCGCAGTTCCAGAGCCCACGGCACCACCCCCCTATTCTACACTATGCAGACAAACTGGACAACCATTTTGGATGTGTGTGGCACTGCAATTGTGGCGACACCACGGCCCACAAGATGGCAACCCCGCTTGTTACAGAGTCAAGTTTTGTCGCATAGAAACAGGGTACAGTGTACGCCAAAATCACCCCTACAACACCATCCAATAATAATTTCATATAATATCATACACCACAGTAATCTGCCGGGTCCCCTCCACACGCACAAACACAAAAAACCGCACACACAAACACCAGCGAACGCGCGCACGCGCGCATGCATACCCACCCTCCCATGAATAAGAGCTAAAGAACTAGAAGCATTGTGACGCAAACGCCGTTTTCGGGACCTTGCCGCCCGCACTTTTCCGCAGTTCCAGAGCCACGGCATCCACCGCTATTCTACACATCAGACCAAAATGGACAACCTTTTTGGATGTGTGTGGCACTGCAATTGTGGCGACACACGGCCCCATAATGCAACCCCGCTTGTTACAGAGTCAAGTTTGTGCATAAACAGGGTACAGTGTACGCCAAAAATCACCCCTACAACACCATCCAATAATAATTTCATATAATATCATACACCAACAGTAATCTGCCGGGTCCCCTCCACAGCACTAAAACCATTAAAACCGCACACACAAACACCAGCGAACGCGCGCACGCGCGCATGCATACCCACCCTCCATGAATAAGAGCTAAAGAACTAGAAGCATTGTGACGCAAACGCCGTTTTCGGGACCTTGCCGCCGCACTTTTCCGCAGTTCCAGAGCCACGGCACACCCCCTATTCTACACTATGCAGACAAACTGGACAACCATTTTGGATGTGTGTGGCACTGCATTGTGGCGACACCACGGCCCAAGATGGCAACCCGCTTGTTACAGAGTCAAGTTTGTGCATAGAACAGGGTACAGTGTACGCAAAATCACCCCTACAACACCATCCAATAATAATTTCATATAATATCATACACCACAGTAATCTGCCGGGTCCCTCCACACGCACAAACACAAAAACCGCACACACAAACACCAGCGAACGCGCGCACGCGCGCATGCATACCCACCCTCCCATGAATAAGAGCTAAAGAACTAGAAGCATTGTGACGCAAACGCCGTTTCGGGACCTTGCCGCCCGCACTTTTCGCAGTTCCAGAGCCCAGGCACCACCCCCTATTCTACACTATGCAGACAAACTGGACAACCATTTTGGATGTGTGTGGCACTGCAATTGTGGCGACACCACGGCCCCAAGATGGCAACCCGCTTGTTACAGAGTCAAGTTTGTCGCATAGAAACAGGGTACAGTGTACGCAAAAATCACCCTACAACACCATCCAATAATAATTTCATATAATATCATACACCACAGTAATCTGCCGGGTCCCCTCCACACGCACAAACACAAAAAACCGCACACACAAACACCAGCGAACGCGCGCACGCGCGCATGCATACCCACCCTCCCATGAATAAGAGCTAAAGAACTAGAAGCATTGTGACGCAAACGCCGTTTTCGGGACCTTGCCGCCCGCACTTTTCCGCAGTTCCAGAGCCCACGGCACCACCCCCCTATTCTACACTATGCAGACAAACTGGACAACCATTTTGGATGTGTGTGGCACTGCAATTGTGGCGACACCACGGCCCGCAAGATGGCAACCCCGCTTGTTACAGAGTCAAGTTTGTCGCATAGAAACAGGGTACAGTGTACGCAAAAATCACCCTACAACACCATCCAATAATAATTTCATATAATATCATACACCACAGTAATCTGCCGGGTCCCCTCCACACGCACAAACACAAAACACCGCACACACAAACACCAGCGAACGCGCGCACGCGCGCATGCATACCCACCCTCCCATGAATAAGAGCTAAAGAACTAGAAGCATTGTGACGCAAACGCCGTTTTCGGGACCTTGCCGCCCGCACTTTTCCGCAGTTCCAGAGCCCACGGCACCACCCCCCTATTCTACACTATGCAGACAAACTGGACAACCATTTTGGATGTGTGTGGCACTGCAATTGTGGCGACACCACGGCCCGCAAGATGGCAACCCCGCTTGTTACAGAGTCAAGTTTGTCGCATAGAAACAGGGTACAGTGTACGCAAAATCACCCCTACAACACCATCCAATAATAATTTCATATAATATCATACACCACAGTAATCTGCCGGGTCCCCTCCACACGCACAAACACAAAAACACGCACACACAAAACCAGCGAACGCGCGCACGCGCGCATGCATACCCACCCTCCCATGAATAAGAGCTAAAGAACTAGAAGCATTGTGACGCAAACGCCGTTTTCGGGACCTTGCCGCCCGCACTTTTCCGCAGTTCCAGAGCCCACGGCACCACCCCCCTATTCTACACTATGCAGACAAACTGGACAACCATTTTGGATGTGTGTGGCACTGCAATTGTGGCGACACCACGGCCCGCAAGATGGCAACCCCGCTTGTTACAGAGTCAAGTTTGTCGCATAGAAACAGGGTACAGTGTACGCCAAAATCACCCCTACAACACCATCCAATAATAATTTCATATAATATCATACACCACAGTAATCTGCCGGGTCCCCTCCACACGCACAAACACAAAAAACCGCACACACAAACACCAGCGAACGCGCGCACGCGCGCATGCATACCCACCCTCCCATGAATAAGAGCTAAAGAACTAGAAGCATTGTGACGCAAACGCGTTTTCGGGACCTTGCCGCCCGCACTTTTCCGCAGTTCCAGAGCCACGGCACCACCCCCTATTCTACACTATGCAGACAAACTGGACAACCATTTTGGATGTGTGTGGCACTGCAATTGTGGCGACACCACGGCCCCAAGATGGCAACCCCGCTTGTTACAGAGTCAGTTTGTGGGATAGAAACAGGGTACAGTGTACGCAAAAATCACCCCTACAACACCATCCAATAATAATTTCATATAATATCATACACCACAGTAATCTGCGGGTCCCCTCCACACGCACAAACACAAAAACCGCACACACAAACACCAGCGAACGCGCGCACGCGCGCATGCTACCCACCCTCCATGAATAAGAGCTAAAGAACTAGAAGCATTGTGACGCAAACGCCGTTTTCGGGACCTTGCCGCCCGCACTTTTCCGCAGTTCCAGAGCCAGGCACCACCCCCTATTCTACACTATGCAGACAAACTGGACAACCATTTTGGATGTGTGTGGCACTGCAATTGTGGCGACACCACGGCCCCAAGATGGCAACCCGCTTGTTACAGAGTCAAGTTTGTGCATAGAAACAGGGTACAGTGTACGCAAAAATCACCCCTACAACACCATCCAATAATAATTTCATATAATATCATACACCACAGTAATCTGCCGGGTCCCCTCCACACGCACAAACACAAAAAACCGCACACACAAACACCAGCGAACGCGCGCACGCGCGCATGCATACCCACCCTCCCATGAATAAGAGCTAAAGAACTAGAAGCATTGTGACGCAAAACGCCGTTTTCGGGACCTTGCCGCCCGCACTTTTCCGCAGTTCCAGAGCCCACGGCACCACCCCCCTATTCTACACTATGCAGACAAACTGGACAACCATTTTGGATGTGTGTGGCACTGCAATTGTGGCGACACCACGGCCCGCAAGATGGCAACCCCGCTTGTTACAGAGTCAAGTTTGTGCATAGAAACAGGGTACAGTGTACGCAAAAATCACCCCTACAACACCATCCAATAATAATTTCATATAATATCATACACCACAGTAATCTGCCGGGTCCCCTCCACACGCACAAACACAAAAAACCGCACACACAAACACCAGCGAACGCGCGCACGCGCGCATGCATACCCACCCTCCCATGAATAAGAGCTAAAGAACTAGAAGCATTGTGACGCAAACGCCGTTTTCGGGACCTTGCCGCCCGCACTTTTCCGCAGTTCCAGAGCCCAGGGCACCACCCCCCTATTCTACACTATGCAGACAAACTGGACAACCATTTTGGATGTGTGTGGCACTGCAATTGTGGCGACACCACGGCCCAAGATGGCAACCCCGCTTGTTACAGAGTCAAGTTTGTCGCATAGAAACAGGGTACAGTGTACGCAAAAATCACCCCTACAACACCATCCAATAATAATTTCATATAATTCATACACCACAGTAATCTGCCGGGTCCCCTCCACACGCACAAACACAAAAAACCGCACACACAAACACCAGCGAACGCGCGCACGCGCGCATGCATACCCACCCTCCCATGAATAAGAGCTAAAGAACTAGAAGCATTGTGACGCAAACGCCGTTTTCGGGACCTTGCCGCCCGCACTTTTCCGCAGTTCCAGAGCCCAGGCACCACCCCCCTATTCTACACTATGCAGACAAACTGGACAACCATTTTGGATGTGTGTGGCACTGCAATTGTGGCGACACCACGGCCCACAAGATGGCAACCCCGCTTGTTACAGAGTCAAGTTTGTCGCATAGAAACAGGGTACAGTGTACGCAAAAATCACCCCTACAACACCATCCAATAATAATTTCATATAATATCATACACCACAGTAATCTGCCGGGTCCCCTCCACACGCACAAACACAAAAAACCGCACACACAAACACCAGCGAACGCGCGCACGCGCGCATGCATACCCACCCTCCCATGAATAAGAGCTAAAGAACTAGAAGCATTGTGACGCAAACGCCGTTTTCGGGACCTTGCCGCCCGCACTTTTCCGCAGTTCCAGAGCCCACGGCACCACCCCCCTATTCTACACTATGCAGACAAACTGGACAACCATTTTGGATGTGTGTGGCACTGCAATTGTGGCGACACCACGGCCCACAAGATGGCAACCCCGCTTGTTACAGAGTCAAGTTTGTCGCATAGAAACAGGGTACAGTGTACGCCAAAATCACCCCTACAACACCATCCAATAATAATTTCATATAATATCATACACCACAGTAATCTGCCGGGTCCCCTCCACACGCACAAACACAAAAAACCGCACACACAAACACCAGCGAACGCGCGCACGCGCGCATGCATACCCACCCTCCCATGAATAAGAGCTAAAGAACTAGAAGCATTGTGACGCAAACGCCGTTTTCGGGACCTTGCCGCCCGCACTTTTCCGCAGTTCCAGAGCCCAGGCACCACCCCCCCTATTCTACACTATGCAGACAAACTGGACAACCATTTTGGATGTGTGTGGCACTGCAATTGTGGCGACACCACGGCCCACAAGATGGCAACCCCGCTTGTTACAGAGTCAAGTTTGTCGCATAGAAACAGGGTACAGTGTACGCAAAAATCACCCCTACAACACCATCCAATAATAATTTCATATAATATCATACACCACAGTAATCTGCCGGGTCCCCTCCACACGCACAAACACAAAAACCGCACACACAAACACCAGCGAACGCGCGCACGCGCGCATGCATACCCACCCTCCCATGAATAAGAGCTAAAGAACTAGAAGCATTGTGACGCAAACGCCGTTTTTCGGGACCTTGCCGCCCGCACTTTTCCGCAGTTCCAGAGCCCACGGCACCACCCCCCCTATTCTACACTATGCAGACAAACTGGACAACCATTTTGGATGTGTGTGGCACTGCAATTGTGGCGACACCACGGCCCACAAGATGGCAACCCCGCTTGTTACAGAGTCAAGTTTGTCGCATAGAAACAGGGTACAGTGTACGCAAAATCACCCCTACAACACCATCCAATAATAATTTCATATAATATCATACACCACAGTAATCTGCCGGGTCCCCTCCACACGCACAAACACAAAAAACCGCACACACAAACACCAGCGAACGCGCGCACGCGCGCATGCATACCCACCCTCCCATGAATAAGAGCTAAAGAACTAGAAGCATTGTGACGCAAACGCCGTTTTCGGGACCTTGCCGCCCGCACTTTTCCGCAGTTCCAGAGCCCGGCACCACCCCCCTATTCTACACTATGCAGACAAACTGGACAACCATTTTGGATGTGTGTGGCACTGCAATTGTGGCGACACCACGGCCCACAAGATGGCAACCCCGCTTGTTACAGAGTCAAGTTTGTCGCATAGAAACAGGGTACAGTGTACGCCAAAATCACCCCTACAACACCATCCAATAATAATTTCATATAATATCATACACCACAGTAATCTGCCGGGTCCCCTCCACACGCACAAACACAAAAAACCGCACACACAAAACACCAGCGAACGCGCGCACGCGCGCATGCATACCCACCCTCCCATGAATAAGAGCTAAAGAACTAGAAGCATTGTGACGCAAACGCCGTTTTCGGGACCTTGCCGCCCGCACTTTTCCGCAGTTCCAGAGCCCACGGCACCACCCCCCTATTCTACACTATGCAGACAAACTGGACAACCATTTTTGGATGTGTTGGCACTGCAATTGTGGCGACACCACGGCCCACAAGATGGCAACCCCGCTTGTTACAGAGTCAAGTTTGTCGCATAGAAACAGGTACAGTGTACGCCAAAATCACCCCTACAACACCATCCAATAATATTTCATATAATATCATACACCACAGTAATCTGCCGGGTCCCTCCACACGCACAAACACAAAACACCCACACACAACACAGCGAACGCGCGCACGCGCGCATGCATACCACCCTCCATGAATAAGGCTAAAGAACTAGAAGCATTGTGACGCAAACGCCGTTTCGGGACCTTGCCGCCCGCACTTCCGCAGTCCAGAGCCCACGGCACACCCCTATTTACACTATGCAGACAAACTGGACAACATTTTGGATGTGTGTGGCACTGCAATTGTGGCGACACCACGGCCCAAGATGGCAACCCGCTTGTTACAGAGTCAAGTTTGTGCATAGAACAGGTACGTGTACGCAAAATCAC
The DNA here is from genome assembly GCA_030674155.1 of Stramonita haemastoma. Classification (NCBI taxonomy): domain Eukaryota; kingdom Metazoa; phylum Mollusca; class Gastropoda; order Neogastropoda; family Muricidae; genus Stramonita; species Stramonita haemastoma. The sequence goes on from JASPKP010007457.1 coordinate 11,566, forward strand.
CTACACACCATCCAATAATAATTTCATATAATATCATACACCACAGAATCTGCCGGGTCCCCTCCACACGCACAACACAAAACCGCACACACAAACACCAGCGAACGCGCGCACGCGCGCATGCATACCCACCCTCCCATGAATAAGAGCTAAAGAACTAGAAGCATTGTGACGCAACGCCGTTTTCGGGACCTGCCGCCCGCACTTTTCCGCAGTTCAGACCCAGCACCCCCCCCTATTCTACACTATGCAGACAAACTGACAACCATTTTGGATGTGTGTGGCACTGCAATTGTGGCGACACCACGGCCCAAATGGCAACCCGCTTGTTACAGAGTCAAGTTTGTGCATAGAAACAGGGTACAGTGTACGCAAATCACCCCTACAACACCATCCAATAATAATTTCATATAATATCATACACCACAGTAATCTGCCGGTCCCTCCACACGCACAAACACAAAACCGCACACACAAACACCAGCGAACGCGCCACGCGGCATGCATACCCCCTCCATGAATAAGAGCTAAAGAATAGAAGCATTGTGACGCAAACGCCGTTTTCGGGACCTTGCCGCCCGCACTTTTCCGCAGTCCAGAGCCCAGGCACACCCCCCTATTCTAACTATGCAGACAAACTGACAACATTTGGATGGTGTGGCACTGCAATTGTGGCGACACCACGGCCCCAGATGCAACCCCGTGTTACAGAGTCAAGTTTGTGCATAAAACAGGGTACAGTGTACCAAATCACCCTACAACCCATCCAATAATATTCATAAATTCATACCCACAGTAACTGCGGTCCCCTCACAGCACAAACACAAAAACCGCACACAAACACCAGCGAACGCGCGCACGCGCGCATGCATACCCACCCTCCCATGAATAAACTAAAGAACTAGAAGCATGTTTTGGATGTGTGTGGCACTGCAATTGTGGCGGACACCACGGCCCGCAAGATGGCAAACCCGCTTGTTACAGAGTCAAGTTTGTGGCATAGAAACAGGGTACAGTGTACGCAAAAATCACCCCTACAACACCATCCAATAATAATTTCATATAATATCATACACCACAGTAATCTGCCGGGTCCCCTCCACACGCACAAACACAAAACACCGCACACACAAACACCAGCGAAACGCGCGCACGCGCGCATGCATACCCACCCTCCCATGAATAAGAGCTAAAGAACTAGAAGCATTGTG
>JASPKP010007458.1:0-2500 GCA_030674155.1 Stramonita haemastoma
AACCAACCAACCAACCAACCAGCCCACCAGCCCACCAGCCCACCAGCCCACCAGCCCACCAACAAACCACCCATCCACCCACCCACCCACCCACCCAACCAACCAACCAACCAAGCAGACAAAAAACCAATACACAAATGAAAACAAAGAAAGAAACACACACACACACAGAAATAATAATAAAAAAAAAGACTCGCAAGTAATAGATTCTCGCCAAACCAAAAAACAAAATAAATAAATAAAGGAGCCAAGAATGTCACTTGTACCTAATCTCTTACAGCCTTTAAAACATTCAAAACTCGAACCAATAATCAGCAGTCCCTCCTTACCCCCAAAACTCAAAATAACAGTGAAATCCCTCTCTCCTTCCTTTCCTCTTATCTCATGAGCAAACCACACCAATATTGCCAATATCTCCAGAAAATATCTCCCCCTCCGCTTCCCCCTGCCCCCCCTCCCCCCAACCCCCATGTTCCATTTTCTCACCCCCACCCTCCTCTCTCTCTCTCTCTGCCTCTATCTCTCTGTCTCTCTGTCTCTCTGTCTCTGTCTCTGTCTCTCTGTCTCTGTCTCTGTCTCTGTCTCTGTCTCTCTCTCTCTCTCTCTCCTCTCTCTCTCTCTCTCTCTCTCTCTCTTTCTCCAAACTATTGCGCAATTTAAAGCCAGCACACGTCAGTGTAAAAGCCATCACGGAGTTCATTTAAGGCACTCAGCGTCATTCCTTCACACCTGAACAGAAGGAATACAGCCACCAGTTCAATCCACTCTTGATGTTTACAGCCCTGCCGACCACTTAGGCCTCGCAGAGATTCTGCCAGAAGTCTCTCTACATGCAGAGACGTTCATTGCTTTCTACCTGGGGTCATCTTGAACAATTCCAGTGCTAGTGCAGTGCACGAACTCCTATAGAAGTTATTATGGTAGTAGAAGAAGACTCTCTTCTGAAATAGATGAGACATGGGTGTTTCCTTATTATCTCTCTCCTTGTCAGAGTCTATACAGCCCCGAGCCGCCCTAGGGACTCCAACTCCCCGATTTTTCCTAAGGGATGGAGTCTAAACACGACACCTGTGTGCATATTGGTTAAAACATTTTTTTTAAAGAGTTTTGAGTCTACCCTCTGGCGGCTCCTGCGACAGTACTGGAACCATACGTATGGGCAATTGCCTTTCCAATGGACCATTCCAGGGGCGTGGAGAGGGGGGGTCTGCTGCATGGGTAACAGACTGCCCTCTATACTTACCTACCCAGGCTTTGCGCTCTGAAGACTAGAGCACAACTCCATAGTCTTCCGAGACTGATGGGTGCCTACTACTACTACTACTACTACTACTACTACTACTACTACTACTACTACTACTACTACTACTACTACTACTACTACTACTGCTACTGCTACTACTGCTACTACTACTACTACTACTACTGCTACTACTACTACTACTACTACTACTACTACTACTACTACTACTACTACTACTACTACTACTACTACTGTCAGAGTCTAGATGTATTGCAGCAGGTATTAAACAGTGTCCCTGATCCCTGATCTGTATGAACCCGTTTCCCCGTGGGGATGCCCCGGGGGTCTGTCAGTATAAATAGCAATTCCACCCACTGGAAATTCTTTGCAAAGAAATCCCTCTTTTCTATCCCTCTCTTTCTTTATGCCTTGTTTATTTTCTACCTGTCATTTCCTTTTTATCTATGTTCTGCCTTCTTGGTCAATTCTCCTGTTTTTTTCTCCCCCAAAAAGACTAAAAAGGTAACAACAATTCTCTCCCATGCCGAAGTCAGATGCGCTGGGCCTGCCATTTCAAGCGCTTAACAGCTTAATTCGCTCAAATGATATTAATAGTTGGTTTTTGAGTGTTCCAAGAAAAAGTATGATCAAGCAGGTAAGCGGTGTGTGTGTGTGTGTGTGTGTGTGTGTGTGTGTGTGTGTGTGTGTGTGTGTGTGTGTGTGTGTGTGTGTGTGTGTGTGTGTGTGTGTGTATGTGTGTGTGTATGTGTGTGTGTGTGTGTGTGTGTGTGTGTGTGTGTGTGTGTGTGTGTGTGTGTGTGTGTGTGTTTAGCACTCGTGCCTATTAAAATCATCTCTGGAAATAGACATGTCTATTCATACACAGTGAGATTATTGCATTTCTGTTGTACCTATAGGTCAGTGATTAGAAAATGGATACCACCATTGCTTGTTTGATATACATTCGTAAACACTAGCATTTTATAATGCTTCTCTGCCCTATTTTTGTGGACAGTAAATCAAAGAGTAATGTCACTGTTCTTTTTTTTTTTTTTTTTTTTTTTTTTACTCTATCCATAGACACTAAAGTTCATGACTATCTTCCTGCGCTATAGACAGGGAAAAGCATTGATGTGTGTTCTCTGTCTGTTCTATCTGTAGTCAATGTCTTTGTTGAGTCTCTCTGTCCCATCTGTGGACAGTGTACAAAGTCTTGATGCCAATATTCTGTGTCTATTTTCACCGTAGGCGGTGTTA
>JASPKP010007459.1:0-2500 GCA_030674155.1 Stramonita haemastoma
CTCTCTCTCTCTCTCTCTCTCTCTCTCTCTCTCTCTCTCTCTCTCTCTCTCTCTCTCTCTCTCCTCTCTCTCTCTCTCTCCCTCAATCAAGAACACGTGGTCTTGATGGAATAGACAGCAGAATACTAAAACTATCAGCCCCAGTTATCACTGACACCCTAACACATATATATAACCTTTGTCTTGACAAAAACTACTTCCCTAATGCCTTCAAATGTGCTAAAGTGATACCCATCTACAAGTCTGGTGATACTTCTGACCCATCAAACTATAGGCCAATCTCTATCATACCTATGCTCTCAAAGCCCCTGGAAAAACATATAAATAAGCACCTAGTCCATCATATAGATACCAACAACCTACTTCACCCTAATCAGTCTGGATTTAGACAAAATCATTCATGCCACACGGCACTGACTAGTCTTGCAGACAATTGGCTATCAAACATTAACGACAATAAATTTTGTGGAGTATTATTTGTAGATTTCAAAAAGGCATTTGATACGATTGACCACAAACTTCTTCTCAAAAAGCTAAATCTATATAGCATCTCTACAGAAACCCTAGGACTACTTAATTCCTATCTCACAAACAGGCAACAATGTGTCTCAATAGCTACATCCACATCCAAACTGAAGCCCATTCATTATGGAGTACCACAAGGATCCATACTAGGGCCAATTCTCTTTTCATTATATATAAATGACCTTCCTCTACACATCAAATCTAAATGTGAACTATTTGCAGATGACACAACCATACATACGAGTCATAACGACATTGACTTTCTTGCAACTATATTACAAAAAAGCACTGATGACCTTGTCAAATGGACAGAACTGAACCACATGACAATACATCCAAAAAAAACCAAAATGCATGCTTATCACCACCAGACAAAAGCGACAAAATTTATCTTTTAAACTGTTTCCCATCCAGATCAATAAGGAGGCAATTGAACAAATCTCTCATCACAAAGTCCTAGGAGTAACAATCGACGAAAATCTTAGCTGGTTCTACCACATCTCTCACCTATGCAAGTATTTATCACAAAGAGTATACCAGTTGACTAAAATTAAACACTTTCTTGACCTTCACTCAAGGAGATTATTTTTTCAAGCTTATGTACAATCCTCAATAGATTATACTTCAACCCTGTGGGATTCTGCCAGTGCAAACACTTTGAAACCGTTGTTAAGCCTGCATAAACGTGCTCTTAAACTCGTCCTTTTGAAGAAAACAACCTTACTAGAAGTAGATTATACTCAGTTAAATATTCTTCCCCTACACCAAAGACTAAAATATAACAAAGGCATCATGATGTACAAGATAATGGCAGGAGCCATCCCCACGTCCTTAAAAGATAACTTTCCTATGAATCATTACAGAAATACTATAAAGCCGGCTGTCCCCATCCCAAGAATAGATTTGTTCAAATTTAGTTTACTGTACTCAGGCCCTATGTTGTGGAATTCTCTTCCTGGTTCAGTTAAACAGCACCAATCATTAACAACCTACAAAAATCATCTTCTAATCCACTTGATGCATCAGAAGTAACTAACCACACCTCATCCTGTTGGAAAACCTCTCTCTCTCTCTCTCTCTCTCTCTCTCTCTCTCTCTCTCTCTCTCTCTCTCTCTCTCTCTCTCTCTCTCTCTCTCTCTCTCTCTCTATTCTCTTGAAACATCTAGGATGTTTTATGTAACTTTTCTTTTTTTATATTTTATTTTATTTACATTTTTATTGATAGTATCTCTACCCCCCTCCCCTCCAATAAGGATATTAGTTAAATTTTTCCCCCTTTTATCCAAATGTATGATTTATGTCACATGTATAACTGTTGACAGATGGTGGTGGATTGATGTTTTCAGTTGTTTATTCATCTAGTTCTCTTGTTTGCTCCTTACCTATCAACACTTTTCTATTCTTCCATAATCAAAATATTTTTTATTGTGACTTCTGATTTTTGTCTTCTGATCGAGTGCATTTTTTATTACCTTATCATATATAGTGTCTTTATTCTTGTGTGTTGTTTGGTAATGCGTAAAGTTTTATTGTTTAGTATCTTTTCAACTTGATGTATCCCTGAAAAGGGCGGGGACTGGATGTAAAAAAGCACATGAGTGCTTATCTATTATCATCGAATAAAAGATTTTGCCTTGCCTTGCCTTGCCTTGCCTTGCCTTGTCTCCCTCTCTCTCTCTCTCTCTCTCTCTCTCTCTCTCTCTCTCTCTCTCTCTCTCTCTCTCTCTCTCTCTCTCTCTCTCTCTCTCTCTCTCTCTCTCTCTCTCAAACTACACAAAGTCAACTAATGACTTGATAAACAAAGAATCAAACAAAGCTGGTCATTCTATCCACCACATGTCCTAAAAGGAAAAAAGGGGGGAAAAAGACAGGAGGAAAAACATAAGAAGAAAAACGGACAAAGAACAAGAAAGCATGTGGTTTCCCTGCGTGACTTGATCCATGGTCCAAAAGAGCTCGAGAACAACAAAAAAG
>JASPKP010007459.1:5000-12769 GCA_030674155.1 Stramonita haemastoma
GTTTCAGGTGGTCTGACATGACTATGCATTTGGCCTTGTCCTGTAGTACCTTACTGACAGGAAAGGATGACCCAGAAGGCATGGAGAGACTGGCGACAGATGAGCTGTGAAGAATTTAATGGAAAGACCAGGGACATGAAAGAGGATGTAGCAACACACTGCTTCCTACTCCTTGGAGCATTTATGACTTCACTGGGAAAAAAACAACAACAACTGTTATACATCACTGAACATTGTAACATTGATTGCGAACATATAGTGTGCGCGAGTGTGCTTCATATTAACTTGTAACCGTGTTTGAGAGTGTTTTGTCTTTTTGCATATTTCTCAAGTTCTTATTGATAATAGAAGAGTGTATGTTTGTTTGTTTGTTTGTTTGTGTGTTGGGTTTGTGTGTGTGTGTGTGTGTGTGTGTGTGTGTGTGTGTGTGTGTGTGTGTGTGTGTGTGTGTGTGTGTGTGTGTGTGTGTGTGTGTGTGTTGTGTGTGTGTGTGTAAATGTGTGTGTGTCAGCGCGCGAGCGTATGTGTGTGCGTGCGTGCATTCGTGCGTAGGTGCATGTGTATATGTGTGTATGCTTTTTGCTCAATTTCGTTTGATATGTATGATAATTTTGTCCTCGGGGAAATCTTTCAAAGAAGGGATGAATGGGCGGGTAAGACAGAGACTCAGTGAGGGAAGGTGGGGAACATAGAAGTAAAGAGTTTGAGTGTGTTTGAATTTTTCTTACATTCAATTGCTCGTGTCATACTTGTATTGACTAGTTTTTTGTTGCTATTTTGCTTGCTTTGTTATTGGTTGTCTTCTATAAGTATTTTGATGGGAAAATGTCAAGAAGGAGGAAGGGGGGGGTGAATAGGGCATTTCCTACTCTATATTGCATTTGTATATTCTCTGTTTGTCTTGGTCTTGTCTGTCTGTTTGTCTACCCCCCCCCCCCCCCCCCTCTCTCTCTCTCTCTCTCTCTCTCTCTCTCTCTCTCTCTCTCTCTCTCTCTCTCTCTTTCTGTCTCTCTGTCTGTCTGCCTGTCTCCCCCCCCTCTGACTCTCTCTGTATTTTGTCTCTCTGATTTTCATCTAATTGTCATTAGTAGTATTTCATTATGATGCTCATTTTGTTTAATCATTTGAATGTATTTGAAAGTGTTGATCATTATTGTTTGCATATGCTGCTTACTTGGGTTTTTGTGCATGTGTATGTACATGTGCATGTGCATGTGTATGTTGTGTGTGTGTGTGTGTGTGTGTGTGTGTGTGTGTGTGTGTGTGTGTGTGTGTGTGTGTGTGTGTGTGTGTGTGTGTGTGTGTGTGTGTGTGTGCGTGTGTGTGAGTGTGTGTGATTTTTCTTTCATTTCCTTTTTTTCGATTTTTCTTTTTTTGTGAGAGCATGGTGTAAAGAAGCTTTGTGCTTATCCATTTACTCTCAATAAACATTTCGAGTTCGAGTTCGAGTTCGAGTTCGAGTTCGAGTTCTCTCTCTCTCTCTCTCTCCCCCCCCCCCCCCCCCCCCCTTCCCACAGAACCACAGTGGGGGAGCATCTACTTCAACATCAGTAGTGCCCCAAAGATCTACTGTTTATTTTATTTTATACCACTTTATATCACAGCAGATTTCTCTGCGTGAAATTCGGGATGCTCTCCCCGGGGAGAGCGCGTCGCCACAAGTGCAGCGCCTACCCATTATTTTTTTTCTTTTTCCTGTCTGCAACTGTATAAATTTTGTTTCCCTATTAGAGTGCCTTTTTTTTTTTTTTTTTTTACAGAATTTTGCCAGGGACAACCCCCTTGTTGCCGTGGGTTCTTTTACGTGCGCTAAATAATAACGTGTAACACACGGGACCTCGGTTTATCGTCTCATCCGAAAGACAGATGACAGGATAGGTGAAGGTGAGGAAGATGGTTCATCTCTCGCTTTCAGAGTCTGATTATCAGGGAGGTTTCGGATTTCATCAAGATAATATATCGAGGGTTACCTGCCTGAAGCGGCTATCGCGGTTCGACGTTATTTCGAGAAAATGGCGTTTGAAAGTTTCACATCGCTGTGGGCTTTGTGCCTTTTATGCTGTATCCTTTAGCCTGTGAGAATTATTTTGTCACATATATTCGCTTTTCATATCTGAAGTTTCGATGGCAACAAGTATTGTTTTTATTGAATAACACCTTCTTGTTCAACCACAGTAGGAGCTAGCCAAGTTGGAAAGATAAGTGAAACGAAACTAGCCCGCCCTGATTGCCGAACCTGCTAAGGGCGGCACAGGCATTGCGCTGTGGCGGGAAAGTAAAATTAACTAAGGATGCCTGAAGGAACCTTCTACTTGAAGTGTGTTTGACAAGCCTCCAGCCTGCCAGCTGCTGTTCCGACGCCATAACCACTAGACTACCGCGGCGGCTATTTATATGTATATTAATTTTTTTTTAAAGGCCTCAGTTGCATGCAGATCATGAAGCACAATCTTTTTGTCAATTATGTTTTATGTCTTTTTTTCTCTCTCTTTTTGTGTGGGTGCTCTACACGTCTTTCTTCATTGGCCAAAAAAACCCAACAACAACTCAACAAACAAAAACTAATAACTAAATAATTTTCAGTCTTACACACACACACACACACACACACACACACACACACACACACACACACACACACACACACACACACGAGAGAGAGAGAGAGAGAGAGAGAGGAGAGAGAGAGAGAGAGAGAGAGAGAGAGAGAGAGGAGAGAGAGAGGGGAGAGAGAGAGAGAGAGAGAGAGAGAGAGCCTAAATGTTAGAACATTGCGTTCGCAATCTTTCAAGCCGGGTTCGAATCCCGTTCGAGGGGATTTTTCCCCTGGAGTTAACATCAGTGCTGACTCCACTCTCTCCAAAAATCCTTCGGATGAGACTAGAAACCAAGGCCCCGTGTGCGAGCGCACACAGAGCATCTTGCGCACACTTTAAATCCTGTTCCGCTTTTCGAAAAAGTAGGTCTTTGCATGGGGAAGTGGTGGGGTGGGGGGACAGATGAGAAAATTGAAAAAACTGCATACACACGACGGAGACGGAATGTAAAAAAGAAAAGCACACGAGTTTATTCCATTATCCTCGATATAAAAGAATAAATAAATGAATTAATAAACACGCTTCCTTCGGATGAAACTATAAACTGAAGTCCTGTGTGCGAACACACGTAGAAGGTTGTTACTCACTTGTTGAAACCCGTTCCTCTTTCGGAAGAGTAGGCCACTGTGTGCCCATGGGAACGGATGACATTTACAAAACTGCATACACATGAGAACTGGATGTAAAAAATGCCCAGAGTGTTTATTTCTTTATCCTTGAAATAAAAGATTTTTTTAAAATTCGCACGCTATCTTTATGCTTTAGGGGAAAACCCAACCAACCAACCAAACAAAAGTCTAAAAAAATTTATTTAAAAAAAAAGAAAAAAAACCCCAGACTTCATGTTGAAAGGTAATACCGTTATTATCATATAAGTGCAACTACAAATAAGCCATACCATATTTTCATTCTACTGAGATCAATCATGATCACATAATAAAATTAATCTAGATAGAGAGAAACAAAATTGTAGGTAGCATTGGGGCCAGATTACTTCTTAACATACTTTGTAAGATTTTTTTTTAAATCACAAGGGAAGAAAAACCTAATTCACAAAAAAACCAATAAAACAACAAATAAATAAAATTAAATGACAAAGTAATTTTCTGTCAACATTACTGGCCATCACATCAATGCCAAAATAGTTTCTCCATAGATCACTTAAAAAGTCCAGTTTTCAAAAAGAATAAATGATAATATACACTATATATATATATATATATATATATATATATATATATATATATATATATATATATATATTGTTTTTTACCAATGAAGAAAGACGTGTAGAGCACCCACATACAAGAGAACAAAGAAAGAAAAGAAAAGAAAAGATGGTGCTCCACGATCTGCTTGCAACTGAGGCCTTTAAAAAAAAAAAAATATATATATATATATATAATATATATATATATATATATATATTTTTTTTTTTTTTTTTTTTTTTTTTTTTTTTAAAAGGCCTCAGTTGCAAGCAGATCGTGGAGCACCATCTTTTCTTTTCTTTTCTTTCTTTGTTCTCTTGTATGTGGGTGCTCTACACGTCTTTCTTCATTGGCAAAAAACAAACAAACAAACAAAAAAAACCCTAAATAATTTTCAATCTTTGTAACATTACACACTGTCATAGCAAGACAAAATTGTTTCTTGAGCACATCAGTCAATCCAGCTTTACACAAAAAAATATAACAAAGCACACACAAATATTACATATGAAACCCCAACAAATAAATCGCAAAATAACATTTTAGTTTTAACATTACTGGCCATCACAGCAAGACCAAAATTTTCTTTAATAAATCACTGAATCCACCTTTAAGAAAATAACACACACACACAAATTAATGAACACAGGCATAACCATCTACTAACATTTCCCAGACCCAGAAATAATCTTTACAAAACAAGCTTCCTATATTCAGGTAGTGATTTATAGAACAAGCTCCCAAAACGTTTAAAATGTATCCCCAAAAAAATCAGTTGAAAAATCAGTTGAAAAATCACTTAATGCACTTATGCAAAAATGTTTAAGATGTAATCATGAATCCAATCAACCATATTTAAATTAGATTAAAGATAATGGTACTCTCTGCTCACCCTAAAAATCTTTCACATGTGGTTTATGGTGACAGAAAAATCTACACCTTGATTGCTATATGTACATGTGGAGGGGGGGGAAAGGAGGAGAAAGGATTTTTGTTGTTGTTGTTAATGTTGTTGTTTTTTGTTGTTGTTGTTTTGTTATTTTTTTTATAGATTTATTTATGAACAGGAAAGGGTATAGGTGATGTATGTAAACACGTGTACATTCCGCAAATTCAAAAGGAGAAAACCAAACCACTGATCTGATGACTAGATTGGAGACATTTTTCTCATGCAATTTTCTTACCCAGTTCAATAGTTTCAGTATAAATGGATTTTGAATTTATTCTATTATTTTTATTAATGGGACTATTAGCACTATTAAATTTATATTACTTTGGTTAGTGGATAAGGACCCTTTTTTTTTGTTTGTTTTTGTTTGATTTTTTGTTTTATTTGCGGGTTCTTTCTGTTTTTGTTGTATGTATAGGTGTTTTTTTTTTTAATACTTAATATAATCATAAATCATTACTCTAATTCTTCCATTTGCTGTTTGTATTCTCCCCCTTCCTCCTTGATACCCCCTCCCCATCCTTCCCATCCCCCTCCCCTTTACTGCTTTTGTTTATTTTGTCTTTTGGTTTTTTGTTGTCTTTGTTTGTTTGCTTGTTTTTTGTTTATTTGTATATTTGTTAGTGCTTATGTTTCCTCTCAGTGGAGATGGGTATTATCATATGGTATTGTTGCGTTTGTTGTTTTTTCTTTTCTTCCTTTTAATATATAATGTATGAACTGAAGTATGCAGATACTGTAATCTGACATCAATTGCTTATGGACTTTTCATTGATTCCTTTCTTCAAGTCTTAAATAATGGTATTAGTAACATTGTAACTCTGTGTGATTGTGTGTGTGTGTGTGTGTGTGTGTGTGTGTGTGTGTGTGTGTGTGTGTGTGTGTGTGTGTGTGTGTGTGTGTGTGTGTGTGTGTGTGTGTGTGTGTGTGTGTGTGTGTGTGTGTGTGTGTGTGTGTGTGTGTGTGTGTATGTGTGTGTGTGTGAATGAGTGAGTGAGTGAGAGAGGTAGAGAGAGGTTGAGTGAGTGAGTGAGAGAGGTAGAGAGAGGTAGAGAGAGAGAGAGAGAGAGAGAGGAGAGAGAGAGAGAGAGAGAGAGAGAGAGAGAGAGTGTGTGTGTGTTTTTTGTGCGTTTTTTTGTGTTTATTTTTTCAGTTTTCATTGTTAGTATTGTTGCTTATATTTTCTATAGGCATATTGTATTTTTGAGGCTGTTGAAATCATGTTGGTTAATTAATGTTGGTGAAATGCTTTTCTCTGCTTTATAATTTTTCTATTTTTTTAATTTTTATTTTCTTGATGTTTGGTTTTTGTTTTTTTTCCTTAGATAGATGGCTTGATGAAAAAAAGCAGATCGATGCTTACTGTACCATCTGAAATTAAAATTTTGACTTTGACTTTGACTTTGACTTTGACTTTCACACACACACACACACACACACACACACACACACACACACACACACACACACACACACACACTCCTTCGGATGAGACTATAAACCGAGGTCACGTGTGTGAACGCACGCAGAACATCTTCCGCACACATTTAAACCCGTTCTGCTTTTTGGAAGAATAGGCCATTGTGTGTCAGTGGGAGCAGATGACAAAAATTTTCGAAACTGCATAAACATGGGGGCTGGATGCAAAAAAGCACGCGAGTGCTTATTTCATTATCTTCGAAATAAAACCACACACACGCACACGCACACGCACACACACACATATATATGTATATATATATATTATTTTTATTTTCATTTTTAAGGCCTCAGTTGCATGCAGATCATGGAGCACCACCTTTTTCATATCTTTTTGGTGGGCGCTTCACACGTCTCTCTTCATTGGCAAAAAAAAACACCTCAAAAAAAGCAACAACAAAAAAGGAAAAATGTGCCCCTTTCCCTTCCCTTCTTTTCCCTGTCATCCATGAACCCGAGTCAGCACTTCTTTTACCTACCTACGTCCAGAGCACTAACTGCCCCAGTGTGAATTGCTGCCTGTGTCTATTCATGTTCAGCGGCAGTGAACAGTCGGCTGGGTTTATTGTTGCTCTAGTGTGTGCTGCTGCTGCATGCGTTTCTACACGTGTAAACGAGTGATATACATTTGTCTGGGTTTATGTTTGCTCTAGTGTGTTTGTGGTAGTGTTAAGTTTTTATCCTTTAATTCTTTTTTTCTGGCTTTTGCTGCATGCTTTCCTGACAATTTTGTGCCTTTGTTTTTCCTGGGCCAATTGGTTTTTTTTTCGGCGGGGGGGGGGGGGGGGGGGGGGGGGGGGGCAATCACACTTGTATTCATTTTACAACCTTCTGCTCTCGAAATTCATTCAGCGGGTATTGCAGCGTGGTCACTACAAATAAAGATGACTATTTCCTGACCTAACATCAGTTGTGACAGGACTATACCAGACTTCATTTTTAAACAGATCATCTGAATGCATTCAGGGAAAATAGAGCTAGAGATGACCTGATATCAGGGACTGTATATAACAAGGTTCACAATGGGACTATGAATTAAATGCATATGGACAAATACTTCATTTGAATTCACAAAAACAGCGCCAAAAAAACCCCTCTGGAGTTTTGCAAACACTAAAAAAATCATTTCAAAGCCATTATCCAATCAGAAAATTGGGGAAACAAGCCCTCAAATAATCTCTAGCCCAGCTTATATCAAACCATCAGGATTTTAAAAATATATACAGCTTTATAATCATACCACCAGAATAAAACGAGAGGAAACTCATAATTTATAACTAATAAACCTAACAAAACTATCAGGGTACCCAAGCACTTTTCAACGGATTGATGAAATAGAAAAAAGGAAAACTTTTTATTTTTTTATTTTTTTTTTAGCAATGATCATTTATAGGATTATGAAAACTTTTGGAATTGAAAAAAGAAATCTGTTTATATCAATAATTATTATAAGAGTATCTTTAATATTTTTTTCAACACCTTTATAAGAAAAAAATCTTGAAAGAAACCTGTGTATAAACAAAGTCAATAGAAAAT
>JASPKP010007460.1:0-2500 GCA_030674155.1 Stramonita haemastoma
AAATAATATGTTGATATCATTTTCTGTCATGATAAACTCTTACTCTTAGTCGTAATGAAATGATCTGCACACATATAATTTATGAAGAAAAAAATTCTCTCAAGTCAAGATTATGGCTGCTTATATGGGGAAGATCTTGAAGTACATGCAAACTTCTCATCCTGTGTGTACTTTCAGTCTCACAGTGATTCCCAGGAGGGATGAGGGAAACAGAGCACATCTACACTGGGTGATCCCAGGGTGTTAAACTGGGGAACGCCTAGCAACAACATGTGCCTAACACAGGACTTTCATGTCTGTCACATCCCAAACTATGGCGCCAAAGTCACCGAAAAAGGTCTGGTAGAATGGGGAGAACAAACCTGAGTAAAAATCAAACAAAAAACAAACAAAAAAAGTGCACCCATAACCCATGCAGTCACTGGAGAGAGAGAGAGAGAAAAGTGTCAGAGACCTCATCTTCTCTAGGGGCCAGCATCTTGATGGTAGTAGTACCCTGTCCCCAATGAGGGCAGGTACCCATATTTACAGCTGGGTGAACTGGGGAACTGTTCTGAACCCATGGCACGCAAACAGTCACCCACACCCATAAGGCCACTAAGCTCAACGCTACTTACTGAAAGCTTGGGGAGAGCGAGTGCTGCGGCCCCGGTGCAATCCCATCCCCACATAAATCAAACAACCGACTGATTCCCTTCACCCTATAGGGGCTGGGTGGGAGCAACAGCTCAGGGAGAACGCTCCCCTCAGTTCATGCACTGTGCACTCCCACAAAAGGGAGAGCGCTGTCAGTGAAATTCAAGACCCCAACCCCTCTCTCCCTCACCATCCACCTCCTGAAGAAACCGCAGGAACATTCAAGCTCACAGTTCAGAATCTAGAATTCCCCCTTTCCTATCATGTTCCTATCTTTTATTCTCACTTAATATTGTTCTTGTGAAATGTTGGATCCCGGTTGATATGAATTCCCAAAAGTTCAGACCTTGTTTCCCGTTTCCGGATCTAGTTACATGCCTTGTGTACACCACTTTCATGTGCAGGTCTCTCATGCAGTTTTGAAATAAACAAAGCCATGCCTTGCACTTTTTTTTTTGTCTCAAGCTTCTTTTTTTTCCTCCTACAGTTATTTTCTGCTTTCAATTTCTATTTACCATTTTAGCTCAGAAAGTTCTTATAAATTTTTTAATAGAGGGTAAGACTGGCTTTATGATGGAATAAAAAATATATAAAAATGTGGACACACACTTGTACAAAAATCGGACTTGCATCTACAAAGATAGTTTTTGTTGCAAATGTATGTGGTTTGATTTGAAGCTGTCCAAGAAGCCCATAGCCAGCATGGTTATGTTGTGTTGTTGCGTTCTTCCCCCTTGAATACTCTGAGGGCCACCACCAAGAATAAGTATGCACTTTGACTCACTCATTCCGCATATGAATCACACACAGTGAGCACATAAGTGCACGCTGGACAAGAAGTCTGCGTGTATGGCGGTTTTCAAGTACTTCGCCCTGCAAGCATCCATACGGCAAATACAGTGTGCTTTTCTTCTCCTGTAATAGGAGAGTACTAGTTGTTATGCTAAGAGCTTGTCATGGCAAAAGGCAATCTCAACGTAACACTTTAAAGCATAACTACGTGTTAATGTAGGCCACAGCACTTAGCTTACATCAAAAACTGGACAAGTTTTCCGCCTAGGGCAATAATACAGCCTGCATCTGTATATATATGCAGAAAAAGAAATACAGTTTACATATTCTGAATGATTGCAGCCGACAGTGGCAGCATTCCAGAATGAATGACAATGGCAGCATTCCAGTATAAACTGCACGCAGCCTGCCAAGTGGAATCGCAGGCTCTGGCACAAGGTAGCATTTAGCCAGCACACCTGACACTAACCTGACACTCACCTGTTCTGTGCCTTCCAAGGTACTGCTATCATTATCTCACAAATATGTTCTTCTGTTTCTGTCTCTATGACCAATATCAGTTTGCTGCTGTCTAGTGCGTTGCAGCTGCTGGTAGACTTTGGATACGGTGTACAGTTTGCCACGGCCTACAGAAACATTGACAAACAACACAGTATCTTTGATATATATTTCTTATATAATTCATATTGTACATACTTATACACAGGAGGAATTATGGGACTGGTGGGTTTGCACATAAGTTGTACTGGCAAATCATAAGTACTTCATCTTCTTCATCATCGAATGCTCAGACAGCAACTACTGTGTGTCATAATGAGTGAAAATGTGTTGTGCTGCCGTTAAGCACCTGACTAGTCAAGCCCAGTGCATCCAACTTCAGCCTAGGAGAGAACTGTCTTTGAAGTCTTTCTGGCAAAACAGGCAGGAGAACGGACCAAGAAGGCAGAAAATAGACAAGAAGAAGGTGACAGTAAAAAAAAGAAAAGGCAGAAACAAGGAGAGGGATAGAAAAGAGGAAATTCCTAGCTGAGCACATAATTTCCAGATGGTGGTGATGCTGTTCATACTGACA
>JASPKP010007460.1:7500-12767 GCA_030674155.1 Stramonita haemastoma
CAGTATCTGTAGAGTACCATAGCTATCTTCTCCCAGTCTGTAAGGGTCTCTGTGACTCCCCCCCCCCCCTCCCCTCCCACCCTGCCCACCAAAAAGATACTTTGTGCCGATAATACCCAAGGTTATTCCAGACTTCTACTTTCCAACCCTTTTTCTTTCCCTACGTACCCCCCTTTCCAAGCTGTTTTACGTACCTTAACTTTTTTATTTGTTTGTTTGGGGTGGGGTGGGGGGATGGGAGTGACCTTGGTTGCAAGCACATCGCGTCGCACCATCTTGTGTGGTGTGTGTGTGTGTGTGTGTGTGTGTGTGTGTGGTGTGTGTGTGTGTCTGTGTCTGTGTGTGTCTGTGTGTGTCTGTGTGTGTCCGTGTGTGTGTGTGTCTGAGTGTGTGTGTGTGTGTGTGTGTGTGTGTGTGTGTGTTGTGTGTGTGTGTGTGTGTGTGTGTCCGTGTGTGTGTGTGTGTGTTCCGTGTGTGTGTGTGTGTGTGTGTGTGTGTGTGTGTGTTGTGTGTGTGTGTGTGTGTCTGTGTCTGTGTCTGTGTGTGTGTCCGTGTGTGTGTGTGTCTGAGTGTGTGTGTGTGTGTGTGTGTGTGTGGGTGTGTGTGTGTGTGTGTGTGTGTGTGTGTGTGTGTGTGTCAGTGTCTGTTTCACTTTTACCATAACACTCACAGTGGTTCCCAGGTGGGATGCGTGAGTCAGAGTGTATGTTCTAGGTGACTCCACACGCAACATCAACAACTTGCAATTACTCATTCCTAAAAATTTTTTCCCCCCCCTTCCCCTTCCCCCCCAACCCACCCCAAAACCCCCAAAACTCCCTACAAAACCCCCCTTTTACAAAAAAAAACACAAACAAAAAACGGAAAAAACCAAAGGGGAAAAAACAAGGAAAAAACCAACCTCCCCAACCCCACCCACCCCCTCCCCCCCTTTCCTTCCCCCCAAACACCCCTTTAACCCCTTAACCTTCCCAACCCCCCAAACGGTCCCCATCCAAATTCCCCCCCCACTCCCAAACCAACTTTTCCCCCCCCCCGGCCCCCAAAACCCCCCCCCCGCCTACTTTTTTTCAAAAAACCCCCTGGGCACCCCCAAAAACCAAAAACCCCTCCCCCTTTTTTTCCCCCCCCCCACCCCCCCAAAAACCCCCCCCCCCCCAAAAAAAAAAAACCTTCCACCCAAATTTTTTCCCCCTCCCTTTTTTTTTTTTTCCCCGGGGGACCCCTACACCCCCCCCAAAACCCCCCCAAAAATTTCCCCCCGAAAAAAAAAAAAAAACCCCCCCCTCCAACATTTTATTATACAAACAAAAGCATGTCCAATCTTATGACGATCATTCACAAGCATAAATAATCAACTATCTCCAAAGTAATAACATCACTTAACCACACGCATAGCTATTTATATTCAATACCTCTCAAAGTATTTTTGGTGCCGTTGTAGTTCTTCGCGACGTGTTTAGATTCTAGTCTTTCGCTATGCATGCTTGATGAGCCATGTACACCTTTTTAAGCAATGAAAAGTGTTCCGCGTTCGAAAAAAAGTAAGAAAAAAAAATATTTTGGCACCTCGGGCCACAGTCACAAGCAAACAAATCAGCTTAACGAACATGCTTAAAACCCTTTTGTTTTCACTGTCTTGATCATATACAACTACGTACCACAAGCATATATTTATCTCAATACAAAGATCAAAAACGATTTACATCACGGTAATTAATTTTTCAGCCCGGTTGTGAAAAACAAACGTATAGGCCAGTCAGTACTCTTTCCCTCACACCACCTTTGGCGGTAGGGTTCTCTTGCGGCTGAGGGAAGAAGATACAACAACAACAACAACAACACACAAACACAACACCCACATATACACACAACTGCACGCGCGCGTTACCCACACATCACACACCCACGCACTGCACGTGCGCTGCTCACCGCGCACCACACAACACATACATACCTAACATCCCTACCCACCTAACCGTACCTAGACCTATAATCATACACACACCACAGCACACACACACACACACACACACACACACACACCTCCCCCAAATGAAAACTGAGCAAGGTGGAGGGGTGGTGGTGGTGTAAGAGATGAGCAAATTCGTACTTGAAGGTGTCACCGGTTGGTGCAAAGAATTTCTTTTTAAGTGGCGGGTAGGTGTGAGAGAGAGCGATGGTTGTCGTGGTTGCCGAGTTGTTAAGAATGGTGGGTGTTGGGGGTGTGCGAAGGTAAAAAGGAATGAGTATCATGTGTTTATTAGCTGGCCAAACCGCCAAGCCAAGCGTTCCCGTTTGGCTTACAGCTTCCTTTCGGTTTTTTGGCAGATTTTCAATTGTGTGTGTGTGTGTAGTGTGTGTGTGTAGATGATGTGGTGTGTGGTGTTTTGTGTGTAGTGGCGCGTGTGTTGCGAGGTGTGAGTATGCAGCGTGTGCGTGTGTTTTGCGTGTGCGAAGTGCGTGTGCGTGTGCGTGGTGTGTTTCCCTGTGTGTGTTCTGTGATTGTTCTGTGTGTTCATTGTCTCGTGTCTGTGTTCTGTGTGTCTTGTTGCAAGTGTACAGAGATAGTACTTGTATACATTGTGACACCGTGCACATAAACTTTCATGTGGCGTAATATTTTAATGATTAAATGCATATTCTGTGAAATGACATTAATTGTGGTATGAGTGACAAGCTTAAGTGTTTAAGAGCGAGTGTGTGCATAAGTGTGTTGTTTGTGTGTGTTTAATATAAGTGTGTGCGTGTAATACACTCGCATGCACGTGATTTTGCGAGAGCGCGCAAAGGGTACACGTGGCGTTGTTTTTGGGGGTGCGTGTTTATGTGTGTGGTGTCAGTAACTATGAATGCGTGCATTCATGCGTTTCGATGATGAGTGAGCGCGTGTGCTCATTTTAATAGAATCTGATTAATACCATTTTGAGAACGGTTCAGAGTGTGCAAACGATTTCAATGCAGAACGCTTTGATTTGTTTTTTCTCACACGATATGAGTGACCATGGCACATTCCATAATCAAAGTCAATATTATCGACCCGAGTTGTAATGTGTGCCCATGTTCTGATAAGCATGCAAACATTCACGTGTTCTACAGCTTGCAAGAGCTTGTGTGTATGTAGGTTTTTTTTTGTATCGCTGGTTGTTTCTTTCTTCTTGTTATTATTTGTGTTATTTTATTTTTTTGGTATTGTTTGTTTTTGTTGTTATAAATCTAACTCTCAATTATAAGTTGATAATGGCTAGATGACAGAACCAGGAAAACAAAAAAACTTTAAAACGAAAATAAAATAAAACGGCCCTCGTTTTCTAAAGGCTTTGTTCTTTCTAATCAGAAAAACACAAGTCCTGCAATTCAAACTGATAAGTCACAATGCCATGGATTCTGTGTGTGGCTTTTTTTATTTATTTTAATTTAAGAAGCTGGAATAAGCTGCAAAGATCCATCAGTCAAACGACTCACTCTTCTCTCTACTCATCGTCTCCTCTCGTCTCACGTCTCACTCACCACTCTCGGCTCTCTCTCACTCTCTTCACACACACACACACAATTCACACACACACACACACACACCACACACACCACAATTCCCACACACACACCACAACCGACACACGACTACACTCACACACACACTACCCGCACTACTCTCTACATCTGCTCTCTCTTCAATCATCTCTACTCTCTCTCTCTCTCTCCACACACACACACGACAGCACACACACACACACACACCACATCACACATACACAACACAGAACAAAACCCTCCCACAACACACACGACACACACACACACACACCCCTACACACACGTACACGCACTCATAAATCTCTGCTCTCTCTCTCGACACTCTCTCGTCTCACTGTCTCTTCTAACTCTATCAAGTCCTCATACTTCACTCTCTCTCTCCTCTCTCTCTTCCTCCGTCCCGTCCGTGCCATATACCGTCCATCCATCCATACCCCCTACCCTCCAAACCAAACGTCGGAGGAGGATTTTCATCTTTTGCATGTTATCTTTCCCACTGCATTTAAAGTTATAATAAAAATTATAAATACTATTTATGGGCAAGGGGTCAAACCGAGCCGACTGCCGTCCAGCAAAAGTCTTGTCCAATAACAGGGCAGTGGTTTTGGTGTGGGTTTGTTTGTTTTGTTTCAGAATTGTTTCTGACAGTGACTTCGTTTCTAATCACTTTAGTATGTGCTATTGAAACGGTATACACCTGAGAGAGAAGAGAGAGAGGAGAGATAGAGAGAGAGAAGAGAGAGAGAGAGCGAGAGAGAGAGAGAGAGAGAGAGAGATGAGAGAGAGAGAGAGAGAGAGGGAGGGAAGAAAGAGAGAGAGAGAGGAAGAGAGAGAGAGAGGGGGAGAGAGGAGAGTTTAGAGCAGACAAAACAGAAAAGACGAAAAGACTGAGAGAATGGGGACAGACGAGAAGACAAACAAAAACAGACAGGAGAGACTCTGTGTGTGGGGGGTGGTTGGGTTTTTCTTTTGTGTGTGGGGGTGTGTTTGGTGTGTGTGTGTGGGTTGTGTGTTGTGTGTGTGTGTGTGTGTGTGTGGTGTGTGTGTGGTTTGGGGGTGAATGTGTGTGGGGTCATTTAGTTTTATATTTAGGTTTTAAAGGAATACGGCCCCTCGTTTTGCTTTTATAAAATCAAATCCCACCCCGTTGTATGTTGGGTTTTTTTAAAATTTTTTAATCGTTTCCCACCGGCACCAAAAATGGCCTAACCCCCTTCCCGAAAAAGGGGAGAACAGGTTTTTTTAAAAATGTTGGCCCCAAAAATTTCTTTTCCCCTGCGTTTGCACACGGGAAAACCTCGGCCCTTTAAAAATCTCATCCGAAAAGACTTCCCCTGCGTGAAATGCGGTCGTGCCCTGTGTGTGCGACGGCCCAAAAGTTAAAAAACAGCAATTTTGGTTTTTTTTCCCAAACTAAAGGCACCGACCTAAACCCTTTTAAAAAGATATTTTTACAATGGGGATGACGTTTTTGAGAGAGGGGGAAAAGGAGGGGAAAGAGAGAGAGAGAGAGAAGAGAGGAAGAGAGAGTGTTTTTGGTTGGTGTGTGGGTGTGCATGTGTGTTTTTTATGTGTGTGTTGAGGTGGGCGTGCGGTTGGGGTGAGGCGTGGGGCGCGCGCGCGGGTTTTGGGGGTTTTTAAAGGGGAAAAGAGAAAAGAGAGAGAGAGGAGAGGAAGGAGAAGGGGAGGTGTGTTTGGGGGTGTGTTGGGGTGTGTTTGTTGTGTCTGTGTGG
>JASPKP010007461.1:0-12764 GCA_030674155.1 Stramonita haemastoma
TGACTGGATTCTTTTCCGATAACTTTTTTTATCTTTAAAACTGCACTTTTCATTAAAGAAAATTTAATTTGTATAACTAAAACGTATTTTTTTACCCATTGTTTAAAAGCAAAGCCCATTCAGGATATAACTGAAGCTTTTTTCTTTAAGCCCAAAAGGGACGCTTACAAACTTTTGATTTTGATTTGATTTTTTCTTTTATATCGAGGATAAGGGGATAAGCACTCTTGTGCTTTTTTACATCCAGCCCCCCGTGTGTATGCAGTTTTGAAATGTCATCTTTTCCCATCGGCACACGAGGGCCTACTCTTACGAAAAGCGGAAACAGGATTTAACGTGGGGCAAGAATTTAAACAAAATCATAGTGTTTTTCCCCGTTCCCAGCTTGATATTAGCTTCCTTTCTTATCACCTGTTCCTGTGCAACCCCCCCCCCCCCCCCCTTCCCGAAATGTAAATGAATGTCGGGATGTTCCTCTCTGATTCCTTGCTATGACCCCCCCCCCCCCACACCCCCACACACACACACCCTCCCTCCCACTCTGTTTTTCCCCTTTTTTGCTCGCAGGGGGTCGTCGGTTCTTTTCCCCAAAAACGCAGTTATTAAAAAAAAAAAAAAAAAAAGGGATAAAGAGTCCCATAACCTGTGTGGTCGTTGAGGAGCGAGGATCAGAGATCCTCAGCTTCTCTAGGGGGGCGCATGTTGAGGGCGGTGCCCTTTCTCCTCCCCTTTCGCTGCTTTACACTTCCCTGACCCAAAAAGGGATCAGGTACCCATTTGAAAGCTGGGTGTACTGGGGAAATGTACTGTACTTTTAAAAATAAGATGTTTTTTATGGCCTCCGTTACTTTATTTCTCAAGCGATTGAAGCTACACAGCTATTTTGGGGGGGTTGGAGCTGCGTTATTTTGATGATGATGTTAACGAGCGTAGTTTCAAAGGTAAGGTTATACGTGGTCTATTATCATTATCATAAAAGGTGATGACCATGGCTATAATTATAATTATTACTGGGAAGGATGCGTGGTGTGCCAGTACAGTCTTCTCCTGTGCTCGTCACTCCCTGCAGGAGGTCTGCCTGCTGGCCTCAGCCCCCACATTCCGCCTTCGGGGGAATGCAAAAGTAAAAGGGGTGTGAATTCTTCAAGTTCATGAAGTAAACGCAAAAACAAAAAGCATGCAGCTTGGGAAAATGTTTGGGGTTGGGGGCAGGAAGGGAGGGGGGGGGGCCTTCTAAATATTCCGACAAGATTTTGACTGACATGAGCCTTTGGATATATTCTGTGTAGATTTTGAGAGTTGCATACACAGACACACGGACGGACGGACGGACGGACGGACACACACACACACACCACACACACCACACACACACACACACACACACACACCACCACACAACAACACACACCGCCCGCGCGCGCGCGCGCGCGCGCCGCGCGCGTGCGCGCGTTTCCCCTTTTTATCATGTCAATTTTTTCTTTACCTTTTAACTCTCCCCTGTTGTTGTTGTTTTTCGCCTTCCTACTTCACTCTCTTATCTTTTTCCCAAGAGCAGTTCTGATAAAAATTTCTAGCATTTTCACATTTAAATCTTTTTCATGAGCTGCTAGCTCTGAAGACGGAATGTGGATGCTGAGACAAGCAAGCAGACCTCCTGCAGAGTGACAAGCACTGGAGAAGATCAGGCACTACGCATTCCACCCATTATAGGGAAAACAATAGAAGAAGATGAAGAAGAAGAAGAAGAAGAAGAAGAAGAAGAAGAAGAAGAAGAAGAAGAAGAAGAAGAAGAAGAAGGAGAAGAAGAAGAAGAAAAAGAAGAAGAAGAAGGAGAAGAAGAAGAAAAAGAAGAAGAAGAAAAAGAAGAAGAAGAAGAAGAAGAAGAAGAAGAAGAAGAAGAAGAAGAAGAAAGAAGAAGAGAAGGAAAAAGAGAAGGAAGAAGAAGAAGAAGAATTGCGAAGAAGACGAAGAAAAGAAGAAGAAGAAGAAGAAGAAGAAGAAGAATTGCGAAGAAAAAGAAAAAGAATTGCGAAGAAGAAAAGAAGAAGAATTGCGAAGAAAAGAATTGCAAGAAGACGAAGAAGAAGAATTGCGAAGAAGAAAAATTCGAAGAAAAGAAGAAGAAAAAAAAAAGAGAAGAAGAAGAAGAAGAAAAAGAAGAAAGAAAATTCGAAGAAGAAGAAAAGGGGAAAAAGAAGAAGAAGAAATTTCGAAAAAAAAAAGGGGAAAAATTCCCCAAAAAAAAGAAGAAGAATTGCGAAGAAAGAAGAAAAGAAGAAGAAGGAAAAGAAAAAAGAAGAAAAGGGGAAAAAGAAAAATTTCGAAAAAGAAGAAAAGAATTGCGAAAAAAAAAGAAGAAAATTGCAAGGGGAAAAAAAAAAAGAATTCCCAAAAAAAAAAGAAGAAGAATTTCGAAAAAAGAAGAAGAAAAAGAAGAAGAAGAAGAAGAAAAGGGGGAAGAAGAAGAAAAAGAAGAAAAAGAAAATTGCGAAAAAAAAGAAGAAGAATTTCGAAAAAAAGAAGAAGAATTGCAAGAAGAAAATTTTTCGAAAAAAGAAGAATTCGAAAAAAAAAAAAATTGCGAAAAAAAAGAAGAAGAAGAAAAAGAAAAAGGAAAAAGAAAAAAGAAAAGAAGAAAAGAAAAAGGAAGAAGAAAAGAAGAAAAAAGAGTTGCGAAAAAAAGAAAAAGGGGAAATTTCAAGGGAAAAAAAAGAAAAATTTGCGAAGAAAAAAAAAAGAAGAAAAGAAAAAAAAAAGAAGAAAAAAAAGAAGAAGAAGAAAAAGAAGAAGAAGAAGAATTTTCGAAGAAGAAGAAAAGAAGAAGAAGAAAAAAAAAGAAAAAAGAAAAAGAAGAAAAAAGAAAAAAAGAAGAAGAAGAAAAGAAAAAAAGAAAAGAAGAAAAACAAAAAAAAACAACAACAACAAAAACAAAAAACAACAAAACCCCAAAAGCAAGAAAAAAGGGAAAAAGAAAACAAGACCGAAAAGAACAACCCCCAAAACAACAACGAAAAATCAAAAAACAACAACAATAGAGAAAAAAGAACACAAACCATCTTGCTTTTCCCCCCCCACACACAACTTCCTAAAAAGCAAAAATAAAAGCCCCCACCCTCCCCCAAGGGGCTGACAGACAGAAACGACAGACAGACGACAAAAACAGACAGAAAAAAAAAAAGACAGAAAACCCGAGAAAAACAGACGTTTTCTAAAACAATTACATTTTTTGGAGAGCACCTGCTGTTCCGCGATAAGGCTTCGTGTTCTCTGCTATAAACAGATCCTTTTGGGAAAACCGGGTTTTGGGGGTGTGTGGTTTGTTTTTTTTTTTTTTTTATAGGGGAAAAAATGAAATGCCAGCAAAAAGGGAGAAAATTCAACGATCACTAACCCACTTTTACCTAAGGCCACCACTTTTTACAAAACGCATTTTTTCCCCTCATTTTTCTATAATTTTTGACCTTTTAAAATTTATATATACCGCACCGGCGTACTAAGAATCCAAAACAATTAAATAAAAACAACAACATTTTTTTTGGGAAAAAGACTTTGTGACTTTTTTAAAAATTTGGTAGGTTTTGATTTTTTTTTTTAACAAAAAAACTTTTAAAGAACCCCTCATTTTTAGCGCTTTTTAGCCTCCTAACTCAATTTTTAGGCGTAGGGTTTTAACGCTAGTAGAACACAAGCAATCCCCCTTTTTTTTTAGACATCATTTCCAATTTCCCCTCGCGTTTTCCGGTGTCGCTCAAAATTGTCCCAATCCCCAAAAAAAAAAAATTTTGCACAGTGCATTTTTTCATTTTAAAAAAAAAAAAACTTGGGGAAAAAAAACAACAAAAATTTTCCTTGGGGGGAAATTTTTACTACATACCCGCAAGCAATAGAGGAGTGAGCCCACCACTACCCCCCCCCCCCCCCCCCCCCCCCCCCCCCCCGCCCCCCCGCCAGAATTTGGGGGATTTTGTTGTTGCTTTTTTTGGGGGGGTTGTTTTTAAAAAGGGTTTTTACTTTTCTGGCCCTTTTTTTTTTTAAAAAACACTTTTTTTTATGTATTTGTTATGTTAATTTGCTTTTGTATTTTGTTTTTTGTTTGTTTTTTTAAATCGCTGCAAGAGGAAAAAATTTTTCCCATCCATTTAAAAAAGGAAGAAAATTTTTTTCTTCAAAGCCCCCCCTTTTTTTTTTGGGGGGGTTTTTTTGGGGGTACTGGTTTTTTTAAAATTTTTGTTTGCTTTTTTTTTTGGGGTTTTTTTTTTAAACTTTCTTTGATTGTTTGTTTTTTTTTTTTTGGTTTTGTTCTTGTTCTTAAAAATAACCTCGAAGAGTTCGGTTTATGAAAAATCATCACATCATCACCCAACCCTTCATCATCTTCACATAAATAAATATCATCACCATCTTCATCTTTCTTTTCATTTTTGGCAAAATCCATGGAAAATTTTATATAGCAAAAATTTCTTGTAAAAAAAAAAAAAAAAAGTTTTTTCCTGATTTTGTTTTTTTTTGTTGTTGTTTTTTGTTTTTTTTTTTTTTTAAAATTTTTTTAAAATTATTATCCCCATCATACCCATCATCATCAAAACTCATCATCATTATTATTATTTTTTATTTTTTTTTAAATTTTTAAAATTAATTAAAATTATTGTTATTCTTATTATTATTTTTTTTATTTTTATTTTTTTTAAATTATTTTTATTATTATTATTTGTTCCTTTTAAAAAAAAAAGATATTTTTCCCCTTTCTTTCATTTTTTCCCCTGTTTCGGACTCTTTTTGGTTTTTGGGGGGGGGTTTTTTATGCCCTTTCCCCCTTTTGGGGGCTTTTGTTTGCCTTTCTTTTTTTTGGGGGTTTGCTTTTTTTTTAAAAAAATCACCTGGAAGATTTGGGGGATATCTTTAAAATTACAGGAAAAACCATGTTGTTTTTTTAAAAACAGTTCCCCCCTTTCAGGGCTCTTTTTTTCCTATTGTGGAGTTTTGTCCTGTTTGTTTGCTTTTGATGTTGTTGTTGTTTGTTGTTGTTTTTTTTTTTTGTTTTTTTTGGGGTTGTTTTCTTTCTTTCCTTGTTTTTTTTTTAAAAAAAACCGGGAAGGGGTCGGTTTCATCCTTTAAAAAAAAAGACATTATTTTCTCGTGGGCCCCTAAAAGGCGGCCAAAAACTGAAATAAAAATGCCACCAGTATTTTTGTCTTTTAAACGTGTATTATAAATTAAATTTTTAAGAAACCCGGGGAAAATGAGTTAACCCAGTCAAAATTTTTTTTTCCTGCCCCTTTTTTGCTAGAAAAGGGAAAGGCCCAGTGGTAGGAGGGTTAAAGGGGGCGTTGGGGCCCGCAATAATTAAACCGTGAGTTATGGGTTCGTACCCCCCCCGGGTCGCCCCTTTCTTCCCTTTTGACGAAAAAAAATCGAATGAATGTCAAAGTCATTCGGATGAGACAAAAAAACCGGGGTTTTCCCCGTGTGCGAACGAAAAGAAAAAAATTTTTCAAACACTTTTAAAAATCCCCGTTCCCCCCCTTTCGGAAAAGCAGGTAAAAATGTCCCCGGGGGGGAGCGGATGAAAAAATTTAAAAATTTTTAAAAAAAAACAGGCCCCAAAAGGAGACATGTTTAAACACCATCCCTGGGGGGGGAAAAAAATAATGGGTGGGGCGCTGCACTTGTGGCCGACGCGCTCCCCCCCGGGAAAGAGCCCCAAAAATTTAAAAGCAGAGAAATTTTTGGGCCCAATTAAAGTGGTATAAAAAAAAAAATTATAATCCAAAAATAAAGAGTCACGTCATTTTTCCGAGTGTTTTGGTAATTGAAGCGTATGAAAATTAAATTTTCGAAAATTTTACATCTTAAACCCCGTTTTTATTGTATAATTCCCCCCCCAGTAATTTCCTTTTTTCCCCCGCATGTGAAAAAAAGAAATAATCAGTATTTTTTTTATAGAGAGTGAGTGCGTGTGTCGTGCAGGTGTATTTTTGTGATATTTTCTTGTTTTCAAACATTTTTTTTTTAAAAAAATTTTTTTTTTTTTCCCCCTGTTGTACCTTTGGGGGTTTTTTTTTTTTGTTGTTTTTTTGGTTTTTTGGTTTTACATCCCTGAAAAAAGTCTTTTTCCCCTCACTGACAAAGAAAAAAGCCCATTTCTTTTTTTAAATTTTTATCGGGATAAGGAAAAAAAAACCTATGTGCTTTTTTTAAAACCATTTTTCCCCGGGGGGGTTTTTCGTTTTGCCCCTTTTTTTGGCATCCTTTTCCAGTGGAACCCCCAAAAAAGGGGGTTTTTTTCTTCCGGGGAAAATCCATCCCCACCCATCCATCCACCCCATACATAAAATACATACTTAAACAGTATACATACATACATACATACATACATACATACATACTTTAACACACACACACACAAAAACAACACACCCACACCCACACCACCATACACCCCAAAACACACCAACACACACCATACGTATAAAAATTTTTAAATATAATATATATATAAAATATATAAAATATAAAATATTATATATATATATATTATAAAAATTTAATATTTTTACATCCAGTATTTCGTATGACTGAAAATATTTTTCCCCCAGCGTCTAAAAGGCTGGGAAAAAAAGCCATTTCCTTTTTTTTTGGGGTTGAAAATAGAACCAGTCGGGAAGGCAGTAAACAGTAATGTGTTGGGAAAAAGATAGAGAAACCACAATCAGAGAGAGAAGGGGGGGGAAGAGGGGGGAGAGAGAAAAGAGGGGGAGGGGGAGGGGGGAAGAGGGGGAGAGAGAAGAAAGGGGAAAAAAAAAAGGAAAAAGAGGGAAAAAGAAGAAAAAAAAAGAAAAAAAGAAAAAGAAAAAAAAGAAAAAAAAAAGAGAAAAAAGACCCCAAGCCAAGAGAGAGAAAAAGAAAAAGAGAATGAAGAGGAGAGAAAGAAGGGGAAAAAAAGGAATAAAAAAAAAGAGGGGGAGTGGTTTTTTGAGTGTTTTTTTTTTTAAAAAAAATTTTTGAAAAAAAAAAAAAGGAGAAAAAATTAAAAAGAGGGGGGAAAAAGAGGGGGAAGGGGGGGGAAAAGGGGGGGGGGGAAGAGAGAAAAAAATAAAAAAGAAGAGAAGCCCGGGGGAACAGACAGACAAGACAGCCCCAGAAAACCCCCCCAAAAAAGAAAGGCCCCCCAAAAAACCAAAGCCCCCCCCAGCCCCAACCCCCCCCCCCCCCCCCGGGGCCCCCCCCAAAACAAAAAGCCCCCCCCCCCCCCCAAGCCCCCCCCAAGCCCCCCATAACGAAGGGGAAAAGAGCCCCCCCCAAGGGGGAACAGAAAAAAGACAGAACAGAGACAAAAGAGACAGAAACAGAGAAAAACAGAAAACAGAAAACGGGGACAAAAGACAAAAGAGACAGAAAAACAAGCCCAGGGGGAGAGGGGGTGGGGAAAAAAGAGAAAAAAACCCCCCAAATAAAAAGATATATACTAAAGATAAGGAAGCAGGAAAAAAGGGAAAAGAACAGAAGTAGAAGATAAATGAGAAAAGCGCCAGCTGTTTTCTACAGCAGCGGGGATATAGGCCAAGCGGGAGGGCATCAGGGGAGGCTCCCTTCTCTTTTGTCTGTCGCTGTCTGCCCTGTTTGTCAAATCTATTTGCCCTGTCTGTCGTCTATTTCTCTCTTTTTCCCTTTTCACTCCTCTCTCTCTCTCTCTCTCTCTCTTCTCTCTCTCTCTCCTCTCTCTTCTCTCTCTCTCTCTCTCTTCTCTCTCCCCCCAATCTCTCTCTCCTCCCACACACAAACACACACAAAAGTTTAAGATTAAAGATTTTTTTCCCCTTTGCCCCTCCCGGGGCATGGAGGTTTTCAAACAAAATAAACTGTAACATATATAACTTGCTTTAAAATAAATTTCGTTCATACCAGAATTTTTAAACAGAAAAAAAAATTAGTAAACCTTTTCATTAATGTCATGCAATTTTTACTCTTAAGTATAAAATTTTTGGCCTAAAGTTTTTTTAATTTTAACCAATATTTTTTTTTTTTCAGAAGAGAACAAATTAAAAAAAAGGGAAAAAAAGGGTTCTTAGAAAACAAAATATTCATAAAGTAAAACATTCTTCCAAAAGCTCAAAAAAATTTTGGGGCCACACAAACCACACACACACAACAAAAACACACACACACAAAACACACACACAACACACCCCACCCCACACACACACCCACCGCTGGCTGTCTCTCTCTCTCTCCTTCTCTCTCTCTCTCCTCTCCCTCTCTCCCCTCTCTTTTTCCCCCTCCTTCTCCCTTCTCCTCTTTGGGGGCCCCCCCCCCCCCCCCCCTTCTCTAAACTTTTCCCCCTAACATTTCCAGTTTTAGAAACCAAAGGGGGTTAAAAATTTAACATGCTAAAAGGGGGTCATACAAAAAGGGGTTTTTTGCAAAAATTAAACAACAAAATAAAAAAGACTTTTATAAACATTTTCCCAATTTGGTTTTTAACCCCCCCCGTTGCAAAATTTCTTGTTTGCGGTGGAAAAAAAAACCCCCCCAAACACAAAACCTGAAAAAATTAATGAATTTTCCCCCCCCCCCCAAAAAACCCCCCAAACAAAAAAAAAGAAAAAAAAAAAAAAACCCAAAAAAAAAAAAAAAAAAAAAGCAACACTTAAAAACTTTGGGAAAACACGTCCATGTGGGAATCAAAACAACAGCCACAACAACATTTAACAGAGCAAAAAAGCGGGGGGAAAAGGGAGGGAAATTTTTATACCCTACTGCCAAACACAAAGCAAAAAACAGATTTTAAACTGAACCCCCAAAAGTGAAAAAAAAACTGCCGGGGAATTTTTTTTACACCCCGCTTCCCAAGAAAAAAGTGGGGAGGGGAAAACCCCTATTTACCCGGGTAGAAATTGCGCTCGAAATTTTTGCCCGTTTTAACCGGGTTCGACTCCCCTCGGGGGGAAATTTTTTTCCCCGGGATTTTAACATCAGCGTTTACTCCCCCCATTTCCTCCCAAAAGCCCCTTGGGAAAGAGACAAATAAACCCCGAGGCCCCTTTGTACTAACGCACGCAGGACATCTTGCGCAAAAAGGGGTTAAAAATCCTGTTTCGTTTTTCGTTAGAGGGGGCCCCACCCGTATGTCCCGGGGTGGGAACAGATGACAAAGATTTAAAAAAAACGATACACCCAGGGGCAGGATGTAAAAAAAAAAAAAAACGCAAGGGGGGCTTATTCCATTTTTCCTTTGATATAAAAAAAAATAAATAAAAAAAGAAATCGGATTTAAAGGCCAAAAACAGCGATGTGGCCCAATTTTCCTCTACACTCAAGGTCAAAAAACAAACAGGAAAAAAAAAACAACGATAGGTTTTTTAGAGGTTAATTTTAACCCCACCCCCCTAGAAAAAACAAAAAAAAATCGAGGGGCGGAAGTGTGCGGTGGTTTAACTCCCCTTTGGGCCAAAAAATTTTTCCCCCAAAACCCCGAGTGGGAGGGCTGGGGGGCTAGCCCTTTTTATTGAGAAAAATTTAAACCGGGGGAAAAGGGTAAATTTGATATAGATATAATTATTCACGCACGTAAAAGAAACCCCTGGTAAGAAGGGGGAAAAGTCCCCCGGCAAAATTCAAAAAAAAAAAAGCCCCTCGATCAGGAAACAAGCGCAAATTTCAGGCAGGAAAAAAAAATAAATGGGTGGGGCTTCCTTTTTTTTGGCAACGCAAATCTCCCTGGAGAGAGTACCCCCAATTTCACGCAGGAAATTGCCGTGACTTAAAAAGTACTATGAAACCAAAAAAGCAGACAAAAAAATAAGAACAGACCCAAATGAAAAAGTTTTGCGTGCTGGGGGAGGGGGGGGGGCGCCCCACCACAACACAAACACACACACACACACACAACACACAAAAAAAACACACACACACACACACACACACCGCACGCACGCACGCACCACGCACCGGCCCCGGGGGGCACCACACACCGCAACCCCCCACCTCACGCGCCAAAACCCCAACACACACACACCCACCCCACACACCCAAAAACCCCCACACACCCCACACACACACACAAAACAACCCCCCCAAAAACACACAAAAAACGCCCAATTTGGGGAACGAGGAAAAAAAAAAAAAAACCTTTTTCCAAAAGCACACAAAAAAAGGGCATTTTACCCCCGCAAATGCATTATCTTTAAATCAAGTCCCCAAAAAGCTGGGGGAGAAAGAGAGGAGATGGGGGCCCCGCCCTCAAAAAAAGCTGGCCCCGAGAAGCTGAGGTCTCCCGATGGGCCCCCTTCCCTTTCGATCACATAGGTTAAGGGAAAACCTTTTCCCCCTTTCCCCTTTTTTTGAAGCTGAGGGCCTGATTTTTTCGCTTCCCTACGCCACAAAGGGGTTTTTGGGGGGCCCCTTTTCCTTTTCCTTTACCTTTTTTTTAAATCCCCTCAAGGGCCCAAAAAATTTAAATAATCATTTTCCCCCCTCACTGACTCAGCTCAGTGTTTTTTACTTTGAAAGGTTTTGGAACTTGAAAACAGTTTGGGTTTCCCCCCTCTATCAGGGGGGGAGGGACCTTTCTGTAGGGAGCTTCCTCAGCAGCTGAGGATTTTAATTTCCCCTTTATCAACTGACGCCCAAGCTTTAAACGGTTTTTCCCCCTTTCCCCCCAAAACCTTGAGGTTTTGGAAAATTTGGGTCTGTGTATTTTTTTTAAAAAATTTTAAAAAAATATTTTAAAAATTTAAAAAAATAAATTTTAAAATATAAAAAATATAAATATAAATAAACAAGAGAGAAAAGACGAAAAAAGGAGAGAGAGAAGGGGGGGGGAGAGAGAGAGAGAAAGGGGAGAAAAAAGAGAGGGGAGAGAGAGAGAGGGGAAGAGAGAGACTCATACAAAG
This sequence comes from Stramonita haemastoma, assembly GCA_030674155.1. Taxonomy (NCBI): domain Eukaryota; kingdom Metazoa; phylum Mollusca; class Gastropoda; order Neogastropoda; family Muricidae; genus Stramonita; species Stramonita haemastoma. Next base: position 10,896 of record JASPKP010007461.1, read on the forward strand.
ACACCCCACCCCCAAAAAACCCCACAAAACACACACATTTCCCCCAAAAAACCCCCCAAACCCCCCCCAAATTTTCACAAAAAACACACAAATACCCCCCAACATTACACCCCCCAAAACCCCCCCCCCCACACACACAAAATTACACACAAAACCCCCACATACCTACACCAAAAAAACCCCCCCACACCCCCCACCCCACACCCCCCCCCAAAAAACACATTACCCCCCAAACCCCACACCCCCTTCACCCCCCAAAAACCCCCATCCCCCCCCCCAAACCCCCCCCCCCCCACAAAAAACCTAAAAAACACACACATACACATAACTTTACCCCCCACCCCACACCCCCTAACCCCCCCACAAATACAACACACACACACACACCCCCCCCAAAAAAAACCCCCACACACACACACACACACACACACACTCCCCTAAACATTAAAAACCCCCAAAACCCCCCCCCCCCTACACACACACACCCCCCCCCCCTTAACACACACACATACACACCCACACTACACACACCACACCACACACACACACCCCACATACCCCTTACACACACTACCAAAACCACACACCACACACACACACAACACACAACCCCAAAAAAACACCCCCCAAAAACCCCCACATCCCCCTTTAAAAAACCCCTACACCAATACACCCCCCCCCCCACACACCCCAAAACCTAAACCCCCCCTCTCAAAAAACACACACACACCAAACCCCCCCCCACACACACACACACACACACCCCCTCCCCCTTTCACCCAAAAAGCAAAACACACTACCCCTCCTCCCCCAGGATTTTGGGCCCCGTCGTGGGAAATTTTTCCATTCCATGGGCAAAACGGAAAACCTTTTCTCCTCCCCCTCCTTCTTTCTCCTTTTTCCTCGGGGCCCCCAGACACTTTAGGGCTTTTTTCCTTCTCTTCCCCAATCCTCAGGGCCCCCTCCGATTTTTCCCCCGGCGCCTTTGGGCCTAAACCGTAGTGGGGTAGGCTAAACCCCCCCCCCCGCCCCAAAACCCCTCAAAAAACTTTGAGGTTTTTGGGCACCAAAAATCGGTTTGGGGATCTGTGACCTGTTTTTTCGCTTTTTTCCACATGTTTGTCCTGTTTTTAAAAACCCAGCACACGCGCATATCTTTGCACCGAAACAGTTTGGGCCCCACATCCATCGATCGTCTAGCTGCTTGGGTTGTGTGGTTGTTTAAAATTGTTGATAGCTCGAGCGAAACTTGGTTTTCTGATCAGTGGCCTTTTTCGAAAAAAAGGGATTTTCGGGTTTTTGGGTCCTCCCCCCCCCCTTTTCCCCCTCCCCCTTTCCCCCTCCCCCCGCTTTTCCAAAACTTAGCAGAACCCATTTGCTTTTTCAGGAAAAATGCAAAACCCCGTTTTCAACAATCGGGTTTTTTCTCTGCAGGAGTTTTTTTGTGTTTTTTCCACTTCCCCCCCCTTGCTTCCCAAAGGCCCAAAAAATTTTGTAGTGGGGTTAGGAAGTGTGGGTTTGCAAGTCACACAAAGTTCGCTTCCCCCCCCCAAAAAAGTATTAATGGGAGGGGTTAGGGGGTTTTTTTTTTTTTTCTTCTTCTTTTTTTTCCTCCCCGGAGGGGGAAGGGGTGTGAGGCGGCTTCCCCCTGTACTGACGCGGGGGGGGGACTACTTCTTTTGATTTCCCCGTCGACACTAATACTTCCGGGTATGGGCTCTTCGCCTGTCTGTAAGTGGGTTTGTTTAGTTTTGGGAAATCCGGGGTTCAGTTTGTTTTTGAAGGATAAGATAAATTTGATAGATAGATAGAAAAGATAGATAGATAGTTAGATAGTAGATAGATAGATAAATAGATAGGGTAGATAGT
>JASPKP010007462.1:0-12762 GCA_030674155.1 Stramonita haemastoma
ATTTTTAACATTTGCGCAAGATTTTTGCATGGGTGTTTGTGGCTTCATCCATGTCGTGAGATTGCTGTTGTTTTTACATTTTCACTGCTAGGGGTGCGGGCTGATGAACCAAGACTGAAGGGATCAGGACAGGACCCGCCATCTCCATCACAATTTTAATTTACTGGTGTGTATGGCGTGTGTTGCACTTTGTGCATCCCTTTGGGGTTATGTTGTTACGTGTTTGTCTTTACCTGCGACGGGAAGATGAAAGGGAAAGGTAAAAAGGCTGGCATTTTCTCCTTCCTGTGAACCAACACTGCCCCACTCCCCTTTTTTTGGTTCCCTTTTACAAACCAAACAAAAAGTCCATTTTGATGGAGTGGGGTGGAGGGATTTTTTAAATGAGTGTGTTTTTTGGATTTTGTTTTTTTTAGTTAGGTGGAAAGGGTGTGGGGTGTTCATTTAGTCTTCAAATTAGCAAAAATTTTTTTTTACTGCAGGAACATAACCAAAATTTTTGTTTTTTTTTGCATGTTTGGGGTGGCGTATTGCCCAGAGACTAAAGGTTCATTGTGTGTTCACAAGGGTTGGCACATGCAGACAGCTGAAAAATTGAAAAGAGATAAGGGAAGATTTTGTGAAGGGAACTACAGGCAGTGAGTGCTTTGCTATTTTTTTAGATGGGGCAATAAACTGAGGTCCCAGTTTTACTCTAATTATTAAGTGCAAGTAAAAAAACCCATGGGCAACAAGAGAAAATTGCCCCTGAAAAAATTCTATTGAAAAAAGCACTCTGATGGGGAAACAAAAACAGTTGCAGACAGGGAAAGAAAAAAAAAATAATGGGGGGCCGGGCCTTGTGGCATGCGCTTTCCCCGGAGATCTCAGGGAAACGCCTACTTAAATTTTTTAAATGTAAAAACCATTCAGTTAAAAAAAAAGGGAAGAAAGAATTTTTTTTAACCACGGAAAAAAATCAAGTCCAATTCGCATGTCAATATTTTCCCTTTTTTCCTTTCCCCCAATTGTGACATTTGCAAACTCTACATGTGTGTGTCTGTGTGTGTTCGTGTGTCCCCGTGGTGTGCTTCATCCTGTAGGAATAGCTGTTGTTTATACTGTTCACTTGCTGTGTTTTTTACAGGGGCTGATGAACCAAGACTGGGAAAGGGTCAGGACAAGAGGCCCCATCTCCACACAAGTTAAGTGCACTGTGTGTATCCCGTGTGTCTGTCTGTGTTTTGTGGGTGGGAAATGCAGGCTGTGTGTGGGGGTTAATTGTTTGCTTTACCTGCAACTGGAAGATAAAGGTGAGAAGGTCAGAGGCTGGCTATTTTCTCTTAAACCCAAAGCACATTTTAACCAATCCCACGTCACTAAAAACCTTTTTTTTTGGGTAAATTTTTTTTAACAAACCCCAACACAAAGGGGCCAGCCCTGGTAATTTACTGAGTGTGGTTTTACATTTAAAGTTTGGATTGCACAGGTGATGGGGTTGTTCATTTGGGTCTTCAAATTTAGAAATTTACTACAGGCGGGAAAACACAAAGGAATTTTGTTTTTTGCAGGGTTGTGGTGCTTTATTGTCAGAAACTAAAGTGTTCATTGGTGTTCACAGGCACATGCAGACAGCAAAAACTGCAGAAAACCACAGGAGGGAAAACTTGCAAAGGGGGATCAAACAAACAGGGGGAGTACTGTCTTTAACCACAGCAGAGTTCCGGCAAAAAAATTCCCGGGCTGTTCTCCCCCGGGGAGAGCAGGGCTTTCTAAAGGGGCAGAAACCCACCTATTTAAAGAAAGACTTAAATCATTTAAAAGACTCAGATAAAACCCTTTTTGTTTTTTTTTTCCTCTCATTTTGGTGTATACAACAATGAGAAAGTTTGTGTGTCTGTCGTGTGCTTTGTTTGTAGGTTTCAATAAAAAATTTTATTTGCAAGGGGTAAAAATTGAGTAAGCAATAGTTTTGCTTTTTTAAATCAAAAAAAATCTATCTGGGGGAAAAAAAAAAAAACCCAAAACAAAACAACCAAGAAAAAAAAAACCAAACCCAAAAAAAAAAGGGAAAACCCAAAAAAACAAAACAAAAAAAAAAATTTAAGCAAACATGAAAAAAAACAACAAAAAACCCAACCCCAAACAATAATTAACACCCAATATTATTACAGAAACCCCCAAAAAGAATAAAATAGACAAAAAAAAGGAAACTAAAAAAAATTTATGCACAGTAAAAAATCCTGGCACGCATTGCCAAAAAACCCCCCCACACACACACCACACACACAACACATACACACACACACAAAACACACACACCACACACACCCCACAACACACACACACCAGTTTAGTCAAAAACTATACGTACGTAAAATTTCATGCAAGCACACACTGAATTAAAAAAAAATAATTTTTTGAAATGGGCATGCCCCTGATGCATGTGTTATGTAGTGACTGAAGTGTCCCCTGATGTTTTCTGGTGTGCGAAAGGTGTGGGGTCCCTGAAAGGGAAGGGGGGGTGGGCAAACACAATTTTGGGGATCAAAACTACGGCCATAAAATCCTGCAATACCCAAACACCGCATCAAACCACAGCCACACATCTTGCAACAGGCTCATCTTGGGGGGCGGGAGAGGGATTGCGGGAATAAAAGAAAGTGTCATTACAACCAACCCCCTCTCTCCTGCCTCTAAACGTGTTCATTTCTAAAACGATACGCTTTTTTTGTGAGCGTTTTATACACACCCCTGACGGGTTTTTTTGTTTTTGGGGGGGTAATTGCGTGCACATGCCTGAGTTGTGTGGTTTGTGAGAGAAGAGAGAGAGAAAAGGAGAGAAGATAGAGAAAAATCATAAATTCCCTCCCTAAGCTCTGTGGTTCACCAAGGGTGTGTTTTTTTGTATTCGCCTTTTTGCTCGCCTGAAGGAGCCGCATTTTTGACTTTGGGGGCATTTCATCTAAAACGCGACTTTTTCCACCATAAAAAATGAAAAAATAAAACCCATCTCACTCACTTTCCTCAGCCCCCATTTCCCCCAAAGGGACTAGGGGGGCATGAAGAAGATGCAACAGGATTTTTTCCTGCTTTCGCGATCCTGTGTGGCTATAGGGGTTGTTACAGGGTTGGCATCCAGTCTTTGATTTTGTAAACCCATGATTTTTTTTGGGCGGCCTCTTTTTCTCTTGCCCCGAGTGTTCCTTCAAGTGGTTTTTGCTAGGGTTTTGCTTGTGTGTGACCAAATCACATCAGCTTTCTCCTCTTTTTGGTGGAGGGCAAAGGGTCAAACCCTCTAAAAGGGTAAAAGACAGCTACTAAAAATTACCATCACTTAAACCCACAATAAAATGGCTAAAGTACCCTTGTCAAATGGGGAAAATCAGCCCCTAAACTACTAACAATTAAATTGCACATAAAATGGCTAAAATACAGTTTCTAAAAAACCATAATTTAAACACACCATAGAATGGTTTAGTCACCATGGAAATGGACTAATTACACCCATATAAAAATACCAACATTTAAACAAAGAGCTAAAACACAGCTATCTAATAAAAAACCCCCCCCAAAAACTCTAAATTGGTTGTACAGGCAGTAAACAAGATGGGGTAAACAAAAATTAAAACACTTTAGTTTTTAAAACCTTATAAAGGAATGCCCACATGAAATAAACACCAAACCCCAAATAAAAACAAATACAATAAAACCCCGCCCACCTCTGAAAACCCATGCCAGACCAAAGGGCACAGAAACTGAAAAATCTGTAGCTAGACCAAAATTCCTATATTAGATATACAACCCAAAAGGGAAAGTAAGTGACCAGTGTTTAATTTCCAGTGCATTTTTCAACCAGTTTAAATAAACGTCATAACACTGCCATAACTTTAAAGCAAAGTAAGCAAAGAACCAAAAGACAAGGAATTTTTAAATAACGCATAAACATCATCATAGCACCCCAAAACCCTTTAAACCCTAGTAACCCAACCAACAACAAAAAAGCTGGGGTTTATAATAACGCCTAAATAACACTGCACATAACTTTAAAGCCATTAAGCAAAGAAAGGAATTATAATAACACTCCTCTCATAAAATGCCCAACATTTATAAAACCAATGTAAAAAGAAACCAAAAGAACAAGGAATGGAATACCTCACACTGTGAAACAAACACTGACTTCAACGACAGAAATCTCCTCGTCCTCACCCACTCCTCCACATCTGGGCCTGGATGTTCTTGAACCACTGACGGGTGGTAACAAAGGGTGTCACCATTTTATTTAATCTGATATCACAACATGTTTAAAATACAACAATTTTCCCCTCATTTCACTATCAGTCACCAAAAGGGTCGCCCCCAAAACAGAACAATGGGGTTTACAAATAAAAAAAACACTTGGAAGAAGTCTTATCGTTTTTTTGGCACTGTATACTCACAAGCCATGCCCCCTCAAGATAAAATATGTTAAAAATATATATATATTATAAAAATTAAAAATATATATATCATATTTTTCCCCCCCTCCTTTAAAAGTATAAAAGAAACCCAGGCACAAATGTGCAAGAATTTTCATTTGGTGGTCTCTCCCAACCCAAACCAGTCTATATATAAAAACATTTTTTCATTATGACCAAGGCAATCAAAGACAACACTCCCCCCCCAAAGGGTAAAGGTGAACTAATATCGGGTACACAATACAAACGATATCACGCAACAATGAGGTAAACAAACGGGGCCCAAAAAACAAAACCAAATACTCCCAACATGAGGTGAAAATAATATCTGATAACAAAATACAAAACACACTCCACACCAAAAGACCACACAGCATCAATTTTGATTTCCAAAAATTGCCACGGAAACGACAAGACAGATACAAGACTAAACTTCCCCCCTGAAACCCCACAGCACCAGCGGTAGGATCGGGGCAAACTGACACAAAAACAATGCAAATCCATACTACCAAAAAAAAAAACCCTCAAAAAATAAAAATACAAAAAAAAAAAATAAAAAAATAAAAAACATGGGGGGGGGCCAAAACCCGCCTCAACCACATTTAAAATTTCCCCCCACCCTCCCCTTCTGTACCTTCCCCGACCCTAGTAGGGGGTTACCCATTTACATAACCTGAAGCCAATTGCAAAAAAATTTTCCCACCAACTGGTAACCCCCGCCAAAGCTGCCCCAAAAAAAAGGGCGGGGGGAAAACCACCTCTGACCAAAAAAAAAACTATGCCACCCCCCAAATAGAAAATACCACAAAAAAATAATAAAATATAAAATTCCCGGGGGGCCCTTCAAGAAAAGACCGATTTATTGTCAAAACCCCCACCAAAATATAAATAAAAAAATAAACTCCGCATCTTAAAGCACAACTCCTAAAAAGAGGACCACAAGGCAAACAGCAAAAAAGACAAGAGACATAAAACTGAGTCTCATAACATTAAAAAAACATAGTCTTTGCCTGGAGTTTTTTCTCTAGGACAATTTTTTTCCCGGGGCCGGACCTAAACACACAAGCGGAAAAAGGGAAAAAGGTAACAAGGGGAAGGAAACTACAAGCAAACCCCCCCCCCCCCCCCCCCCAAATTGCACAACGGCCTGACAAGCCACCTTTAATGACCATGCCAGGGCCACACGAAACAAAACTCCACAAAGAAAACTGCCCTTGATCCAACCCCAAAAAAAAACACCACCTTTAAAAAAATGTGTACTGAGGCCCCCCCCCCACCACCCTAAAAAAAAAGAAATAACCCCCACAAAACCTTCGCCTAGTAACTTTGGGCGACCTCTTACAAAACCCCAGCAGCAAATTGCCCGCAAAACCCCAATCGACCTACAAAAGAAGAGTCTTTCTCTTTCTAAAAAAAAACTAAGGGGTCATAATCACAAGACACCCATCCCTTCCTTTCCCATCTCCCCCCCCTCCCCGTTTTAAAAAGCCATGTGAAAAAACTCCAGGCAACCATCCCCCCCATTCCCAATTTCCACAATCAAGATTTCCTACTTGCAAACGGAGAAAACCAAGGGGTTTTCAAGCCCTACAAAAAAGTAAATAGGAAAACAGGCAAAATATAACCGCACAAAAACCAGACCCCCCCCTACATTAAAGACAATACCAATACCAAAAAAAACAAAAAAGGAAAATTTTCGGGTTCAAGCCAAAATACATCTAAAAAGAAAACAAAACATTTACACCCAAAACAAAAAAACCAATCAAAAAACACAACACACCACACACACACACACCCCAAAACACACACACAAACACACAACACAACAGAACACACCCACACACACAAAAATGCATGCCCCAACACCACAGACGGGACGGAAACCTTTTCAAACTTTGCACCCCCTGGTTTAACATTAGTGCTAAATCCTCCTCCCCAAAAGGGCCTTCCATGAGACAATAAATCCTTGGGAATGCATGCAAAACATTTTTGCACACCCCCGTTAAAAAAATCCTGTCTTTTTTTCGAAAGAGTATCCCTTTGGGAACAGAGAAAAGATTTACAAAACTCATACAACCAGGGACTGGATTAAAAAAGCACGAGTGTTTTTCCTTTACCTAATAAAAAGAAGAAAACCTTGGGGGAGGTGAGAGGTGCGGGGGTTTTCCATCCTCCCCTAACAACAACTTTCCCCATCCAAAAGACGGGGTGGGTAAACAACACACTTTACCCATACAAAAAAAACAAAACAGCAACAAAACCCAACCGGGCCCATAAGAGATTTCCCTGGAAAAAGTGCGGCAAAAAAAAAATCACCCCCACAGGGAACACAGACACATACAACAGATCATGAACCCTCCAAACGGGGGGTGATGCCTTGTAACAACCTTTTTTCTATCCGGGGAGGGCCTTCTTTTGACACAACGTCGCGTAACTGAAAATCCAAAGAAAACAGAGAGAGAAGAGAAAACACCTTCCTTCATGAAAAGAGCATGGCCAGGTCCAAACATCCCCCATTGCCCCTTTCCTTTCCCCATCCTTTGCAAACCTGCAGGCAGGGAAAATTTCCAGGAGCAGACACAGGGGAAGACCATATTTTGTAATATACATTCTACTCGTCTCAAAAACATTCACAAACAGAACAACTCAGGGGCAAGTTTGACCTAAAGGGTGAAAATCCAAATAACAGACATTTTTTAGGCAAGAAAAAGTCAAAATTTTAGCCTCACTCTGAAGACTCAATAAATAGATATAGATACCTTTATGGGTGTTTCAACATAGCAGAAACTGAAACAGCAAGCAAACTATTGGCAAACATCAAACCCTCAAAAAACCTTGGGGACCCTAACACCCTACAAGTATGCATAGAGAGTTGAAGAAAAAGAAAAAAAAAACAAAGAAAGAGCAGAACAATAAAAAAATAGGGGAATCAACAAAAGAATCAGAAATCCATCACAAAGGGGAAAAGAAAATTGGTGAACAGTGCCAGAACATTGAAGAAAACACCAAGAAACAAAAAAAAACAACAGCAAAAAAGCATACAACGTAAAGACCCACTGGCACAAAACAGGAAAAGCCAACATCCAAGACAAAAATGGGAAGTGCCCACTGATAAAAGAAATTTTTTAACAGACAGACGAATACTCCCGCCTGTAACACTAAAAAAACCACGGGGAATCAAGAAGCCCTAAAATATCCCCACAACACAGAAACATCAACACACTATCCTCAAAAGAAGTGGAAACACATTCATTTGCAAAAAGGGGAGTCCTGGGCTGACAACATTCCAGTGAGGGGTTCAAGCGGGGGGAACCATATCAATCCCTCCCAAAAATCAAAATAAATCTGCAGATGGAAAAAGGGGCAACATCATGGAACGTCACTCATCATCCCCCTCCCCATAAAAAAATTTCACTGCCAGATTACTCACAATCAGCCTCATATCCACCCAAGCAATGTCCCCGTTAAGATTATATTGAACAACTGAAGCCAAAAGCACAGACCCTTATTGGAGGACAACAGTTTCAAGCAGGATATAGCACAACTGAACAAAATTCATTCAGAAACCTTGAGAGGTACCTTAACCCAAAAAAGACCCCTACCATGCATTTTTTTATTTTTAAAAGGCATTTTACAGGGGGGCATGCACTTGGGGCAACCTGTATTGTAAAGCACAATGCAAACAACAGAGTCATCAAAACCTGGCAACAAGCCACCAGCATGAACTACAACGCAAAATTGAAGTTTTTTTAAAACAGTGAGTAACAGGGGTTTAAAACACACCCACCTTTTTGACATCTTCCTAGAGAGAATCATGGGTACACTGGAACACCATAAAGGGTCACCATTGGGGGAAAAAAATCACAAACCTCCCTTTGCAGAGAATTAGGCTGCAGGGGTCAGAACAAAACTTCCACCTAACAAACAACGGGAAAAAGCCTCTAAAACAGACCGCAGGGAAAACTGCAGAAAGATCAAACTGATACCAAAACCCAAGGGGATCACACTGATATCGGGGCATGACCAGAAACTGAAACGGTTTTAAAACGCAAGTACTTGGCAGCCATTATACAACAAGGGGGCTAACCAAGGTAATGCAGATTCCCCAATAATAACACATTGACAAAACAGAACACCATCTGGAAAAGGGGAAATCTTCACTCAACCCCAAGACACACTAAGCGCCCCTTTTCATACCAAATTTCTGTATTCCGTAATCGGGACCCTACTGCTAATTGGAGAGAAGATACAGGGGGTAGAGAGAAGCTTCTGAAGACTTTTTGGCTCCCTACAGAACCACAGAAGCAACAAAAGTGGAAAAAGAATCCAGCCAAAAAAAATTGGTCCCAACGAAAACCTTCTATCAATGGGGTTTGGGAAAACGTAAAATTAAATGGTACGGGCATGCAACGAGACAAAAGGACTTGCAAAAGAATACAGCAAGGCACGTCCAATAAGGAAGAAAAGAGCAACCAAAAGAGAAGGATAACATCAGCGGGTGGATAGGCCAAAGCCAACCAAAAAATTTGAGAAAGGCAAACAAGGAGGGAAATTGGAGGAACGGGGTTTTTCAAGTCAACTGGGTGCCCCCACAGTCACCAGACTAAGGGATAAAAGAAAAAAGAAAGAAAGAAAGAATGAAAAAAAAAAAGAAAAGAAAGAAAAATAAAGAAATGATTAATAGATAGAAATAGATAGATAATAGATAGATAGATAGATAATAGATAAAAATAAAATTGAAAGATAATAGATAGAAAAAAGATAAAAATAATTTTGATAGATGATGGATATTTTTTTTCGCGGAAGGATTTACACAAAACACACTTGATTTAACAGATTTGCATTCCAAACTTTCCCCAATAGTTTCATTTGCTTTTTTTTGCAAACAACAGGTCCTCGGTTAAAAATCCTGACGGAAAGTGCTAACAAAAATTGTATCTATTCAATATATATTATAAAATTTTTTAAATTCTTTTTATTTTATATTGTATCAACAGTTAAAATTTGGTTTAAATTAAAGTCAAGCATTCTTATGTGACGCATTTATTCAAAAAAGGGTACATGATAAATCCAAAGACATTTGTTAAATCATATAATAAAACAAAGTTTTGTTTTTGAAATATTTACTCTTACCCAAAAATCAATTTTTTCGTTTTTTTTTGCCCATTTTTCACACAAAAATAACAACTTGCCTATCAATATCCTCCTTTTGAGGGAATTAAAAAAATGAAAGAACTTAAAAATTGCAATTGTGAAAAATTTTTTAACAAATTTTATTACATTTTTATTTGTCTAACGTTTTAAAGAAACTCCATAAAATGTTTATCAAAATATTTCCCAACACCAAAAACTTTGAAAATAGAAACGATCTCCAACCCTTGTTGCCTGACTGGCCTTCTGTTGCCCATCAGGCAAGGTAAAAGTATGCTATTTGGTGTACAAAGCAAAAAATCGGCCAAAACAAATAAACATTGGGGCACTTGGAAGTCCCAACAAAAGAGCCACAGCAAATAGAAAAACTGACACATAAAGTTTTGGCCAAAACCGGGGCATACCCTTTGGGGCTCTGGAAGTAAGGGGGAAAAAACCAGGGAGAAACAACAACCCAGGGAGACCACAAAAAAAAACTTCAGTGGAAAACAGATAACTGAACAGGGCATGGGGTTCCCATTCAAAAGGGACATTGTTAACATCTCAAAAGCTCTTTTCATGTCCACAAGTTGTTACCATCCTGAGAGCAACCCCCTTCAACCACACAGTACAGCATACGCCCCTTACACCACAAAACACAATAAAAAATAGAAGAATTCTATGACCAAAAAAAGGGGTTTCTAAATCAAATTCCCAAAAAGACACCTTTGTTGTACAGGATACTAAATCCCAAGATAAAGTAAGCCCAAAAAGACTGCAGGGGCTTTTTGGTGAACCCCCTGCAAAAAAAAAAATTGAAAGAGACTTGGACTCCGGTTTTTTGCTGGTAACAAAAATCTCCAGGTATAATCCTTGCCCTATAAAAAATTCAAAAATGCACAGGGCAAGCCCAAAGTAAACCACAAGCAGATAATTACACCATGGTGAAGAGACGATTTAGGTCTAGCTTAAAACACTGCAGGGGAAGTCAGCAAGGGCTGACAACATTTCCGTTTTTTGGTTTAAGCGGAGGGGAAGCCAGATCAACACTCTGCTAAAAATCTGCAACAAGAAAACAGCAACAAAAATGGCCACATCTGGAAACAGTCACTCTCATCATCCCCCAAAGAAAGAAAACCTACATGCCAAAAACAACGCAATCAGCCCATATGCCACCCAAGCAAGTCAGTTGAAGATTAAATTTAATAACGAAGGGCCCCAAGCAAGACCATTATACGAGGAACAAGCAGATTCAAGCAAGCGATACAACTGACAGATATTCAAAACTCAGAATACCTGGAGAGGGACTTTTAACACCAACAAACCCGCCACTATTATTGAAATTTTTTAAAAGGCCCTTTTTACGGGGGTTGGGGATGAGCTTTGTGGGCAACCCTGTATTGTTTCAGGGAACAATGCAAACAATGACAGAGTATCCAAAAAGGGCTTTAAAAACCAAAGGGCCCCCAGTGCAGGTACTACTACAGCCATTGGAGGTTTTTTTGAACAACAATTTTAGTAAGCAGGGGTTTTCTCCCTCACCCCCTCTTTTCAAACCCTCTTCCTTAGGAGGAAAACAAAAGCTTATGCACGGAACACCATAAAGGATTTAATCAAAACATTTGGGGGGGAGAATGATCACAAACCCTTCTTTTTAAAAAACATTGACAGACTAAACAGGGAAACAGAACAAAGGACGCAGCCTTGGGGAATATTTGGAGGGGCGAGCTTTTTCCCAATTGCAGGGCCCCCTCTCCCTCCTGATGAAGGGTCCAAAGGGGAAAAGCAAAGCTTTTATACAGTTTGGGCACCAGCAGTGGGACAAAGGGTTCCGGAACGTTTTTTGGGAAATAAATACTGAAACCCCCTTTCCCGGGCTCCAACCCGGGGTTTTATATTTTTTTTTCCCCAGGGGATTTACTCCCGTTTCTTTTTCCCCTCCCCCATAAAGGCAATCCCCAAGGCAGTGGAGGGGGTTTTGGGGTTTAAGGGGTTTTCCCTTTTCCTAAGGGTTTAGTTGCCCTTTAAATGGGGTAACAAGTCCCCCTCCCCCCAATGCACATATAAATGGTCTACCTTTTTTTCCCCTAGAGGGGGCACGGTGGGTCCCAGGACACTTACAGGCAAAAGGGGTATTAAAAATTAAATTGTTTGTGTTTTGTTTGTTTGAGGGAGAGGGGAAAAGAGAAAAGGAGAGAGAGAGAAGAGAGAGAAGAAGAAGGGGAGAGAGGGGATAGAGAGAGGGGAGAGGAGAGAGAGAGAAGGAAAAGAGATTTTGATTAATTTGAATTTTATTTAATTTTTTTATATTGAGGTAAGGGGGGAAAAAGCACCTTGTTTCTTTTTTTTTTTTTTTCAACCGTTCCCCCGTTGGGATGCAGTTTTTTTTAAATGGGCATCTGTTCCCCAAAAGGGACACCCATTCGAACAGGATTTAAGTGTGCGCAAGGTGTACTGTGGGGTTAGGCCCCAAAAAAGGCCTTGGATTAAAGTCCTCACCAAAAGGGCTTTTTGGGGGAAATTGGAGTTTAACCCCGGGTGCTAACCCCCAGGGGAAAAAACCCCCTCCCCAAACCTGGAACCCCAAAAAAACCCTGTGCAAATTGCCCAGCCCCATGTTTTTGGGCCACTAATGCTAATCCCCCCCCAGAAAGAAAAGAGAAAGAAAAAAGGGGAAAAAAAAGATGAAAAAGGGGGGGGGGGGGGGGGGGGGGGGGGGGGAGGGGGGAGAGATGAGAGAAAAGATGAAAAGGAAAAAAAGAAAGAGGGAAATTTAACAATTGAAAAGGGGGAAAAACAAATTTTTCATTTTTCCCAGACAACACAAAAAACTTAAATCCAAAACGAATTTTCCAAAAATTCCTTTACACTAAATTCCCATACAAAAAAATAACCCCCAAAAATGAGACTTTAAAAAAAGAAAGGAAGCCCAAATAAAAATTTCAAAAAGATACCAATTTATTGGAATGAAAAAGGATATAGGTTATTATCCTTATTTAAAGGAAGGGAATTTTCCTCACTCCGGGTCCTTCTCCTGGGGTTTAACCCCACCGTTTCCTTTTCTCTCTCCTTTTCTCGGCCCCTCTCCTTTTCTTTTTAGAAGGGCCAAAAATTTCCGGGCCAACTTTTTCTCCACTAAAAAATTAAAAAAACCGGGGTTTTCCCTTTCTTTTAAACCCCCCCTCTTCAACCCCTT